>VUQS01059875.1:3272-36995 GCA_015108495.1 Heterochromis multidens | reverse complement strand
AATGTCCGGCCATCAGTTCATGTCCTGAAGCTCAAGAGCACTTGGGTTATACAGCAGGACAATGATCTGAAACGCACCAGCAAGTCCACCTCTAAATGGCTCAAAATAAACTAAAATGAAACCAAAATGAAGGTTTTGGATGGGCCTAGTCAAAGTCTGGACTTAAATCATATTGAGATGCTTTGGCATGACCTTAAACAGGCCGTTCATGCTGTAAAACCCTCCAATGTGGCTGAATTAAAACAATTCTGCAAAGAAGAGTGGGCCAAAATTCCTCCACAGTGATGTGAAAGACTCATTGCCAGTTATCACAAACACTTGATTGCAGTTCTTGGTGCCAAGGGTGGCACAACCAGTTATTAGGTTTAGGGGGCAAATACTTTTTCACACAGGTCCAGGTAGGTTTGGATAACTTTTTTCCCTTAATAAATGAAATCTTCATTTAAAAACTGCATTTTGTATTTACTCAGGTTATCTTTGTCTAATATTAAAATTTGTTTGATGATCTGAAACATGTAAGTGTGACAAATATGCAAAAAACTAAGAAATTAGGAAGGGGCAAATACTTTTTCACACCACTGTATATAAATAACATTGAATTGAAAAACCTGGAAATCTCCTTGATATGAAATGCATGCTAATGCTGACTGATTTTATTCAGTCCAGTCTGTCTGTCTAATGGTTTGGAACCATAAACCCTTGTGTTGTGTTTTAAAAGGGTTTTCTACAAAAGTTAAGGCTATTAATTTGTACTTATCTCACTGGCTTTCTTTCACTTTGTCTTTTTAAACTGAGGATGCAATGACACTCATAACATCCGCTCCAAACTGGTCTATTAGTAAGAGCTTCTTCCCTCACTTGGAGAAAAATACACTGATCCTAATTAGAGGGTCCGAAGGGGGAGGAATGGAGCTGCTCTCACACATTTTTCCCATGTTGGATTCCCATAAAGTGAACAATTTATATGAAGACTGACTACATCAGTCACATCCATTTATGAAATAAATTACCTCATGTCAGTCTGGTAACTGAATGTTTATGAACAGTCACATTTCACCAAAACCAGTAACAGTTTTGATCTAAAGGGAAAAGTATGACACTAAAATGATGATCGGTTTTCCATGTGCTGCAGGTATAAAGTGTTCAAATGGCTGCTGGACTACATGACCACATTTAATCCTTCTAGCAGGCAGATAAATGAGGTCACCTTTGTTGCTTTGGTGGAAATGGAGAATTATTTCAAGACGACTCTTGAGCCCTGCAGAAATTAAAAAGAAAAAAGCAAACCACACTTGACGCATGCATGTGAACCTGTGAAAGATTCATATTCTAGGATAAAGGTTAGAAAACACTTTCTTTTTTGGCTCATATGACTGTATTGATATAGACTGTAATATTTTAAGACTGCTTCACCCTCGTCCAAAGCATGACTTACCCTCTGGGCGAAAGCCACCCACCTGAAACTTTTATTTCCCTTGGGGAGTTCATTTTCTCAAATTAACTTAAGTGCAACTTAACCTTCAACTCTGAGCCCAACTGCATAATTTTGAAAAATGCTAAAAGGTTTGGAAAAGGCAGAGTGTGAGTGTGGTGAGGGACTGAGGAAGGGATATAGATGTGTGAGGCAGGTGGTTCTTCGTGATCCTCAGCCCCAAGAGAAAATCCCCTCTAGAATCCTCTGAAGACTTTGGGATGGTGGCTAGAAAAGAATGGTGGAATCAAGCTGTATCGGTTTGAGTTTTTGGCTTTCTCTCTTGCTGTTTTTCTCTCTGTTGCTATTAACAGACTGTTCTACCATCTGTAATTGTGCTGAACTGCATGTGGTTGCGAAGTGAAAGGAGCTCAAAATGAGGCCAGTGCTAGAATACCTTAAATCTGCAGCGACAATGAAGTGACTCTGATACAATCAGCAGTCTTTTTAAAACCAAAGTTTTTTTTTTTATATTTCAATCTAAATTATATTAAAGTGAGTATTACATATTGTAAGATTCAGACAGGAGTCCCATTAGTTGCTGCATTTTGACAGACATTTCAATTCCTCTTATTCACCTTGCAGCAATACTGATCCTAGGATAGAATGCTAAAACCAGAGGTTCCCCTAGAGTGAGAGAGCATGCAGAACTGGCAGCAGTAAGCATGGCAGTTTGGACAACAAACCTCTCTTTCCTTCCCGAACCAATCATGGAAACAGTTGAAAAATGGGCAAACAATAACAGCAAAATTCCCTGGGCTGTTTTGCTGAAAGTCTGTAGCAACTGGATTAAGGGATATGTGCACGATATGGAAGGTGCACGTAATGCATGAATGGGGACCGCCTCACCCTGAAAGAAAGGTGCGAGACCTCAGCACAACTTCAGCTTACAAACTTTTTAAATCAAATGTCCAGACAAACACAGTTTCAAACATTGTGCATACTTGTACTACAAACCTAAGACCACACATGAGTAGTTCTTCCAGATGGCTGGACAGATCACAGGTATGAAACTTTGTGCTTTGTTTGTCAGGTGCAAACAGGACTATCACCCGAAGTTCTTCAACTCTGAAGAATGGGAGAACATGAAATCCAAACTGCCTTGCTTGTGCAACAACGTACATGAAAAAGGAAAAACAGGGTTTCATGTTATGTAGGAGTTCTTTGTTTTCCCATAACTTTCTCTCCCTCAGTTATTATCTGGTGTGGTTCAACACATAAATTTGTTATTAATTGTCAGAAGATAGATAGCGCCCACCCACACACCAACACAAGAGACAAATCACTGCAGCACATTAAAAAGATGAGAGCCTCATCCACCCCAAGAGAAATGGGGTCGATATGTCATCACTTACAAAGTGGAAAGAAGTTTGAAACATTCAGATTGAAACAAACAGTCAGATTTTCTGACCCTTGATACTCCCACAGGCCCACCTCCACAGTCCTGATGGATGTATGCAGTGCCACCCAGACAATGCAAATCTCAGACTGTCATAAATACAAGGTGAGCCTGACTGCTCGTCTGACTGTCTGAGCGTAAAATCAGGAAGGATCTGAGCAAGAAATATGCTCATGTTTGCCATGTTTGTCTAGCTAATTAGTAACATTATGACTTAGCAATACAGTATGTTGCATTATCACTTATTTTTTGAGCCCTCATTACTTCCTAATTACAGAAAATATCCACATTAAATTTCGAGTGCTGAAAGACATTTTTAAGCTCTGTTTAAAAACTTCAACCTAATCAATTTTACACCCGCCCCAATTGCCACAATCTAAAGACAAAATCTGGTTTTAGTTCAGAACAATTTTTTCTATAACCATATTTGAGCATCAGTATCATGGGATATATCATAGGTTCAATAGTAACTGCTCCAATTTAATGTCTCTTACATAGAGGAACAGAAACAAGGATTGGTACTCTGGATGTTTGATCCTTTTTTTCTGATAATTTACTGGAGAAAACTTCAAAAAGTGCATTTTGGGTAAATTTTCAGGGGTCATATCACCATGTGGGATAGGTGGCTGGTCAAAATAAGTTATAACATATTAAAGTCTCCTTATTAATCACATTTTGAAACCAGGTTCATCTCTTAGCTGTGATTAAATTGGGTTGCAAAAACTATGAACAAAACTAAACTTAAGTGAAAACAGGAGATAACTGAAAGGCAAATAACGCTGAGACTTAGAGGCACAAGGAACACATGAGGACAAAAGTGGAATAAGACACACAAAAAGCGCAAATTGTGGTTTACATTGTCACTGGAATTTGCATGTGTTCAGTTGGTGATGCAAAGATGTACAGATGTTTTTATTCTTGATTCTAATCTGCTGCTAAGTCTGTTTTACACTGCTGAAATTGCAGTTGCTGGAACACAAACTAGAAAATCAATAAGACCATTTATCACCAAGGATACCTGTTCAATCAGTAAAATTTATTTCACTTTGATCTGCAACAAACTAAAGTGATTTCCACATCTACTTTAGTAGCCTGTGGGACAGTAAGCTTTAATGTTTAAATGTGTCAAGTTTAAAGTTTTAGAGTTCTAAAAGTTCTAGGTCTAGTTCATGTTAGAAATAAACAGTGTTAAAATAAATATATTATCGAGTTAAATTTTAATTGATCTGGCCCCTAAGTCATCATTAATCTTTTGACTTATGTGCAACACTGTTGCATTTTATTGTTATATTTTTATGTTTTTTGTAGATCATCGTAATATAACATCTCTGAATTGGAATAGGCAGCACTCATAGGGAGGAAGAAGAGTCACATGACCTGTGAACCACCTCTTTTTACGTGAGCGTGCACGTATGAAGTCAAAAAGCACAGTGGCACAGTGGTTAGCACTGTTGCCTCACAGCAAGAAGGTCCTGGGTTCCAAGGCTTTTCTGTGTCCCGTGCCTGTGTGGGTTCTCTCCAGGTACTCTGGCTTCCTCCCACAGTCCAAAGACATGCAGTAATTGGTGATTCTAAATTGCCCATAGGTGTGAATGTGAGTTTGAATGGTTGTCTGTCTCTCTGTGTTAGCCCTGCAACAGGCTGGCTACCTGTCCAGGGTGTACCCTGCCTCTCGCTCTATGATAGCTGGGATAGGTTCCAGTCCCCCCGCGACCCTGAATTGGATAAGCGGAAGAGAATGAATGGATATAAAACAAAACCAGGACCATGACACAAGGACTGATTTCAAACTAGCCACACGTTTGGTTTTGAACCATCATCCCCCTCAGGATGAGTGGTATTTTTCCATCTAGCCTGACCAACTAAACTAATGATATTCAGATCAGGCTCAGCTGCACTTTGTGTCAATCAGCAGATGTTCAGATGTTACTACACTAAAATCTGTAGCCAAGCTAATAAAGGTAAACACCATAAATGTTGTACCTGCTGATCACTGGCATGTTTTCATTGTGAACATATTAACATTATGACATTAGCATTTAAGCTCAAGCATAAAAAGGGCTGCAAACTGCTCAAAATAAATAAATAAATAAATCCTCCACTCTGCAAGTAAAGCGTTATTTCATTGTGGTTTTAAAATGGTGAGGTATTGTTTTGTTGCTTCAGTCACAGATTTTAGTTCGTCCTTCTCCTCCTCCTCTTCTGCCCTGGCTCTTTAAAAGAATAAAACAACAACAAGCATGTGTCTGCTTATTGATACCATTTGCACAAGGCACTGTTTTCAATTATAGCTTTTAAAAAGGCCACACAAACCCAATGAAAGCTAATTGGTCTTACGACATGTTTGTTCAAACGAAGAGCTCATTTCCACAGAGTTATGCATTAATTTCAGAGAACAATAATTGCCTGAGGTTCATCACTGAGAATCTGCCTTTATATCAACTTCAACCAGAGAACTTTCGGGCAAGTGCAGTCATTAAATAAGGCCGGATTTCTGTTTTCTGACAGCCATTAACAGTTTAGAGGTCACCTTCAGCACTGTGACATCCATTTTGTTAAATCTCAAAAAGCTATCCAGTAGTCATTCTTCTCATCTACTGTATAGCTTTTTATCAGCAATATTTACATGTAGTGAGACTTTCGGTTAAACTTTTAAAACCCCAGGATCATGACTCATTGGTAGTAAAATAGTTAAGACCACGTAGCAATGTGTTCATGACTAAACTTGTGCATGGGATCATCCCAGACACTAAAACAGACAATAAAAATAAAATGGAGCAGGCTAGGTCTGAACACCACTCTCTGCAACTGGATTTTCTGACAGAAAGGCCTCAGTCAGTACGGCTGGGCTGCAACACCTCCAACATCATTACACTGAGCATAGGAGCTCCACAGGGCTGTGTGCTCAGTCCTGCTGACCCTTGAATGCACAGCAACACACAACACCAATCACATCATCAAGTTTGCCAACGATACGACTGCCCTGGGACTGATAAGCAACAATGATGAGTCAGCATACAGAGAGGAGGTGAAACAGCTGTCAGTTTGGTGCACAGACAACAATCTCTCTCTCAACATTGACAAGACTAAAGAGATAATTTTGGATTTCAGAAAGTCCTGCCCACACCCCACTCATCATCAATGGCACTGCTGTGCAGATTGTTCAGAGTACCAAGTTCCTGCATGCACATAGCTGAGGACCTTTCATGGATAAACAACACCACCTCCTTATCAAAGAAAGCCCAGCACAGAATACACTTCCTGAGATGGCTGAAGTGAGCAAGCCTCCTCCCTCCCATCCTCGAGGGTGGAGGTGGATCCCTACTTGTACGGCTGGATCACTATTTGTAAGGCAACTGCAACATGTCTGACCGCTAGGGCCTGCTGAGGGTAGTGAAGATAGCAGAGAACATTAATCGGGTGCCTCTCCCCTCACTAGAAGAGACATTCTGTAAACACACTGTCAGCAAGGCCTGCAGCATTGTGCATGACCCTTCCCACCCCTCAATGGACTTTTCACACTCCTGCCATCAAAAAAGGAGATACCGCAGCATCAGAGCCAGATCTGCTAGGCTGCATGGCAGCTTTAACCCCCATGCTGCCCCATGGGATCCTCCTTACTGCCTCATCCCCACCTTTAACCCACTGATAGAAACTTATACGCATGCACAACCACTTTATCCAGTGGACATGGACTGGAAGTCACACACTGACCTCTAAGAATGCATACTGCACCTATCATATTTCATATTTCTGTAAGTTCATACACTGTACTTTATATTCAGGTCAAGCTGCTGTTTCTTCTGTATTGCACATCTTGCAACTGTGTATCACATGTCATTTGTATCTTGTTCTGTGCTGTCCATATACTCAGGATATATTTGGTCAATTCAAGCATCATTCTATGGTCTTGGTAAATGGAGAATAGTATATGACAGATTAACCATAGAGTATCTTACCTACTTACTTGTATTTTGTATTTCATACTTACACTGTTCTTTATGTCGAAGCACAAGACATTGTTTGTATTTGTACTATGTATGTGTACACTGCAGTTTCCAGGATTTTTTTAAATAGGGTGGCACAGGGGGGACCAAGAATGCAGAGGGGCGGGGGGGGATTGCACAGGAAATCTGAATGTTTAGTCAGAAATATGCCCCTTTTCTAGACACGCCCTTGGTACGCTGTGGATTCTAAGCTTTGCAATTGTGTCTCTGTATTCTTGTATATGGCTGAGATGACAACAAGGTTTACTTTGATTTTTGAAAATTCCCACTTTCTCAGCTTTCGATTTCATGAGGGGTGCTTGTAGGGTAGTCCAGAATGATAGAAGGGGTTGAGACAACAGATATTGTTCATTTAGAGTTTGTACAGGTTATTTTTTTGTACAGAAGAGACCTTTCTGTAAGTATTAGAGCATCACAGGCTACTTTACGGCACATTCTCGTTTAATTCAAACAAGCAGAGAATTTCTTGCAACTGCCTCTTGATAGCAGTTGACTTTAACCACCACAACCAGCTGTTTCATATACTAGTGGCTGCATGTGGTGATATTGTGAATCCTGTTTTCATGGATCTACGAATGCGACACATGCATCATACAGTCACTCATCACTTTGTTGGACCTGAACATATTTGGACTGTTTTTAACTCTCAGTGGTGCCACAGCATGTGTTCAGTCTGTTCTCACCCCAGGGCATCAGTTAGTGCTTTGTGTCCTTTGTGTCTTCCCTCTCATTTGTGAAAGGGATCTGTTACTCTCAGCTGGTCATTTGTCAGTAAAGCTTCTTTAATTTTGAGGAGGGCTGTGATTTAACCCAAACCAAAATCTCTTCCTAATCTTAACCAAGTAGTTTTTCATTCCCAAGCCTAACCAGGTCGTTTTAGGTTCCTAAAACTTACCAGGGAGTGAAAATAAGAACTGGGTGAACAACAAATCAAACAAAATGCAAAATACAACGGACTTAATATGAAGCAAACATGGTTTCCTGTTATCTCTCACAAAACCTGTGAGAGATAACAGGAGAACAGCCTGACTTAGGCCACCACCACCACCACCACCTCTCCATCCTCCTTATCTGGATTTTGTAAATCTCTAAGTGAGAGACACAGCTGATGCATCAGGGCAACAACAACAAAGAAAACTTAATGCACCCAATGGGTACAAGCAGGAGGTGTCTGAAAAAATACCACCATACTGGGATGACAGCCAGTTGGCTTGTTTGCATTTGGGAAGTTTAAAAGCCTTAGGACACAGAAATAACTTATTATGTCAGATTTTTAAAAGCAGATATTAAAATATTTATCATCATAAAGGTAATTATCCTACAAAAATGTGATTATATCTCATTTAAAAGGGCTTAATATAATAAAATATGATAATTATCTGGCAACTCTGATTGGAACTAAGTCAACCTGTTCCTACTGAGCCTTCTTGGCCACACCGAAGTTCATAAAAGTACTTTCTGCCTCTTACTCCCCGTCTCTGCTCGGTCTCAGTCACAGCAGGTTTATTTCACTGAAGTGACATGGTCTGGGTGACTGAAACATCCACCTGTATATCACTACATTTCTACACTCTTATTTTCCTTATATTTTTTCAGCATGATGGAATAACAATAAGATTTGATTGATTGCTTTCACACTATAAGGTTATCGCTACCAAGAGAACCAAACCGAGCTCTTTCAGTTTCACTTGCCTTTTAAACACCTTTCTGGGCAAACAGCTGCTCAACATAAATGGAATCATTTATTCTTTAACAGTAGTTCTGGGAAACAAGGAGCTAATGTTGTGTCACCTTGGCCAAATCCTGCATAATTATGTCCCCTGCTATTACTGATTCAAGAACTCTGCAAATTGTGCAGCTTCATTTTCCCTTACAGTATACTTCCTACACATTTTTTCTCCAAATGACAGTGAGCTGTCTGAGATGAGTTTCATTCAGCAGAAACTTTTTCCATCTGTTTTCACACTCACATGCACACTGGAGACACGTGACTCTGAAAATAAGCATTGCTGCCTGCTTCTCATTACTCTAATTGGTGATTTAGTAAGTCTATGGCAGCTGCCTACATATAAACCCATGCTGGGCTCGAGCTGAATATAAACGCCAGCTCTTCTGCTAATAGGTATTTGGCTTTAACCGGGGCTCTCCAGCAGTTTCCGTCGTCTGGCAGCAACTGAGGTTCTGACGAAGAAGAGAGATAATCTATCCTGAAGTAATGTCATAAACACACAGTTCAGCCTTGTACCGATGCACAGGCTCTGATGTAACTACTTTTTGTCCTGTTTAAAAGGCAGTACGGGAGTTAGTTGGAAGTTAGAGTGCTAGTTATTTTCACTTAAATACAAGACTACAGGGAAATTTGGCAGTAACACAGCAGAACTTTCAAAGTGTTAAAAATAAGAATCATTTAGCTTTAAGGGGACCTACTCTGTTCATTTCAAACACCATATTTTTATTCTTGGACTCTGCTAGAGTAGCTTTGCATGATTCACAGTTCAAAATAATCCATATCTTATACTGGCCTTCATTTCTGAAATGAGCCATTTTGGCACCTTCTCTCTTTAAGGCTGCCCTCCCTCCCAAACAGAAGGTTGCCTGAGATTACCTTATTAGGGATATCATCTCTCTAATGGCATCAGACAAAGCCAAGAGCAGAAAAAAAAGTCAAAAACTGAGTGTTTAGAGCACTCACATTTTAGAGGAAAATTTTGGCTCACATGGATTACTTGTACGTATGCTGACCTTTGGGACTTTGGCCATGTTTAATATTGGAACATGATATACAGTGGTGTGAAAAAGTATTTGCCCCCTTCCTGATTTCTAAGCTTTTTGCATATTTGTTACACTTACATGTTTCAGATCATCAAATTTAATATTAGACAAAGATAACCTGAGTAAATACAAAATGCAAAAATAGCTATCCAAACCCAATGTGAAAATGTAATTGCACTCCTTGTTAAATCATGAATTAACTGTGATTAACCACATTTTTTGAAAAGCTAAGTTCAGTTTCACTGCCACACCCAGGCCTGATTACTGCCAGACCTGCTGAATCAAGAAATCACTTAAACAGAACCTGTCTGACAAAGTGAAGCAGGCTAAAAGATCTCAAAAAGCACAACATCATGTCACGATCTAAAGAAACAGCTGAGAAACAAAGTCACTGACATCAATCAATCTGGAAAGGGTTACAAAGCCATTTCTAAGCCTTTGGGATTCCAGAGAACACAGTGAGATGTTCCACAAATGGAGAAAACTTGGAACAGTGGTGAACCTTCCCAGAAGTGGCCGGCCTACCAAAATTACCCCAAGATCGCATTGACGACTCATCCAGGAGGTCACAAAAGAACCCAGAACAGCATCTAAAGAACTGCAGGCCTCACTTTTATGGTATTATCTATCAAAATATATTTTGATGCTTGACCTCTTTGTTATATTACTTAACTAGGTTTATGACTTTTATACTTACAAGTAAAGAGTCTAAATACTTGTTATTCAGTATTCATCATGAGGGCACAGGGCCGCACACGACTGTGAAAATCATACCCAATGTTTTCTACACCAGTTGACTGAATTGTATTTATTTCTGGTCAGATTATCTGATTTCCTAAGGGCCCCTCTGCCTTATTCATGTTCCCTGCCGTGCCACCCCATTTAAAAACAAAATCCTCCATAACGCCATGTTAAAAGTTTTAAAGTGTGCCAAGAAAAATTTCCCCACACAATAACACAAGAAGCAGCGTGGACAACTGGGTCCATGATTTCATTCTGTTAATACCAAAGTCATAAGACCACCTGTCTAGTTTTGGTGATCATATGCCCATAAAGTCTCAGGACATGGTCTTCTGGTGTGTAGTCTTCTGCCTCAAAAATATCTGCATAATTTTTTGCTTTTCACTGCTGCCAGCTGATTGCATGGATTAGCAGATATTCCCAATACAAAATTCTGTCAGTGTACTGTATATACATAACAGCTGGAAATGTGGACATTTAAAACACATCAGGTTACCCAATACTGAATGTCCTGGTATGACTTTAGGACTATAGGTACAGCTGCCTGTTAAATGGCTTTGCTCACGTATTACAACATTTTGGTTAAAGAAAGTCTTCTTTTCTTTTGCATCGGACTGTAAAATTGTAAATTTGCAAACTGCAAACATGTGTTAGTCATTAGATCCCCCAACAGTTTACATATGTGTGTAAATTCCTTCCAGCAGAAAGTCTGTGTTTATTAAGACATAGCTATAATTTACTGTAATGTTGTGTTTTTGTGTTTCATTTTTTATTTTTGGACATTAGATGACTCCCTTAGCCTGAAACATACCTTCTAATTAACATACATAGTTACAAAACAAAGCCACTAAACAAATACACACTCGTCAATATAACTTATCTGTGTTTTTCTTCCCAATCTTACTGACTAATCGAAACATTGATTTCAAGTAAAAGAGCAAACATTTAAATGATCGGGCTTGTTATTCATGTGTAGCGTGTCTTTAAGCTAAGTTTTAAAAAACGCTATGGCCCATGAGCTCATGGTGTCCTGGACAGCAAATATTTGAACGCTTCAGAAAATAATCACTCTCAGCCGACTGAGATTTTAGCGTGGAGATTAAGCTCAGGATCAGGACTTTTTCAGAGCGAGTAATCCAAACCACACAGCAGAATATTAATGATCTGTCAAAACTGGTGGACCCAAACATAGAAACGAGACTCAAAAGGCATGTTTAACAGATTTCGTTACAAAGTCAGTGTAAAGCACAGCGGGGAACTGAGCTCCTGAGGGGAAATGGGGAGGAAGCTGACCAGGACGAAGGCCCAGGTGATTATGAAGGCAAGTGGCTTAGGGGTTTGGGCCGAGGGGGGTTTCCCTTGGTAGGTGGAGCATTGGAGGCAGGGGGAGTGCTCTCCAGAACACAGAGGACTCGGGCACCAAGGAGGAACTGAGACAAGAAGACAAGAAACTTCGGGAAATAATCATTCATTCACATGGATGCTAAGTACAGTCTGACCTGATAAGCACAGGTAATGAAGTGATGAGATGCAGGTGTGTCAGTCAGGAATAGCTGGGCTTCTTAGAGGACACCTCTCCTCCTCAAGGAGCTGGAGTAGACTCCAGATCTGAAAAGTGAAGCCAATAAGCAAATGCATTAAACCTGACTTTTTTCTAATGACCAGCAGGGGGCGACTCCTTTGGTTACAAAAAGATTTCCAGTCCTATAGAAGTCTTTGGGAACAAAGCTATCAATTCACTCTCTGTGAGACCTCATTAAACACTTTCATGATGAGCTTATGAGCTCAGTTGCTAGTTTCAAGACTTAACAAATGAAACATGAACTTCATTTTGTAAAATATGGCTATTATAAGGGTCAGGAGGATAAAAGAGGGTATAACAACTTGGCTAACAACTAGACAATTGAAGTCTGAGCGTGCGGTGTCCTTCAGTTTCTCTGTCAGATCCATCTCTCGTCATGTTCAGTTTCAAAACACCAAGAGGGCAGTAGCAAACAGATACCATGCTAATTTGCATTATGGATAAGAAAAATGCATCTTTACTGGAATAACGAGTCACTGATGGCTCAGTCACACTAGAGTAAAAATAGGACAGCAACCTCCTTGTGACTAGGAAAAATCAATGGTTGCCTGGAGATTGCAGTGAATTTTTTTGCATTCAGTGACTGATTGCAAATAGTTGAGCATGAAACACAGTCGCCAAGAGGCTGACCACTTTCGATTGCAGTGTGGTTGCAACAGGTTGCCTGGTGGGAGGCAACCTGTCTCCAAGTAATCGCAGTCTGACTCAGACTGACTGCAATCACTCTCAGACAGATTGGCGAAGGTTTGCAAATAATTGCCATCTAATTTATTAAAGCTCACAGCTTACCAATTTGTTGCAATCAATCTGAGTCAGTATGCACCAATCGCTGTCCTGCAGTAACTATGTCACAACTTGTGGAGGAATTTCTGAATTTCTGTTTTAAATACATGAGGTTCTTTCTGGACTCTGAATGTAAGTAGTTATTGTAAATTTCTGTTTAATGTGAATTTCTGCTTATGTAGACAGCAACAGGTTTGCAATTTTTACCTATTTATCACAGTTAATCGCTGTAATCACAAACAGATTACATGTAATTGCCGACTTGACCCCATTCAATTGCAGACTGATAGCAGACTGATTTCATCTTACTGCTGTTTTATTGCTGTCGCTGCACCAAAGTTGCTTTGAAGGCGGCACATAACTGCGAGTGATCGTAGACCTGATCCCTGTCTTTGAAGCAACCATTTCAAGGTCAACGAGATTGCAAGTTCATTGCACATGGTCACAATAATTTTGGTCATGCCACGGTCTTCGATCACTGTTTTTTCTCAAGTGTGACTGTAGCATAACCTCAACTGTGCACATGGGTCAATGATTGACATGATTGGCTCTTATATTTCCAGAATTGACTGTCACTGTTTGAATGCTACTGATCAAACTGGCCTATTTCCCCATTAACATGTCTGTTTTCTGTTAAAATAAGAAAATACGCTACTTCTATCTGGCAATGTACTTTGTAAGTGCATCATATTTTAATCAGCTCATTGTACTTTTTTATATGTAAATCTATACTTATAAAGAACGTAATACAGCCACAGTGCACCCGCCTACAAAGACACCACATCACTGAATGTTTATACAGAAGTGAAAATGTTTTTTTTATAGAAGATTTAAATTCTCTCTCAGCAGATTTCATACCAGCAGCCAGCTTGGCAGGTGAAACGTACATGCTGTTGTGCTCCAACCGCTGCAGCCTGAAAACGAATCCTTCCCCTGCAGGCTTATGTAACTTAATGCAGTGTAATCATTTCCAATTCAGTAACTTCACCACATAAATCATTAGTGACTCTCCTTCCAGCCAGCCCGAGCTTTTCAGACCATGTTTGAGCTGCCGCACAATGAATCACTTCTCTGAGGTTGATGTGTTCTTTGTCCGAAAGCTTCTTTTCTTTGGAGGAGATCTAGATGAACAGGTCAGCGCTGCTGCCACATGTCCGATTCATTGTGCTCTTTGGTCAAATGTTCTCAGGAAACATGAAGGGAAAGAACCTCTGTGCTCTGTTTTTATAAGGAAATCATAAATGTTTCATTTGATCTCAATGTAGAGGGCAGCTGTAGTGTACTTCACATCACTGTGACATAAACAGTAAAGTAATAAGACTTTGCTGTGGTAACAGGCTCAGTGTGTAAGGGTCAGCCAAGTGTTAATGTATACAACACTTAATGCAAAGTGGTTTAAATGCAGGAAAACATTATCACCGGCTTTTTAGTAACTGAACAGCTGCCAGAACAAATAATAAATCTGTGCTTTTCCTACTTTAATCTGACTGATCAGCACATTTTCATGTTATGTGTTTGATTAAGCCATGTAGAACACATGAGTCATCTTCTTTAATCAGGCATTGGGAGGTTTTTGTGAGCTGGTTTGCTGTTTTCCAAATTAATTGCTAAATGATATTTTAAGTGATTTGTGAGTTCTTCAGATTTGTTTTTCACTAATTTAAACCAACACTTACAGTAAAAGTAATGATGTAAAGTAATTTCTTTTGTTTTGACCATCAGGAGAACCCCAATTTTATTATTATTACTTTTACACGATTAGTATAACGTGTCACTGTGGCTTTCTATTATTTCTTTTCCTTTTCTCTTGCAAAAATCACTCATGGTAGTTTTCCTGCACTTCCAGTTGGTAGAAGAACCCTTAGCCTGGGAAGATCTGGAGATGGAAAACACTGCTGGAGAGAGGAATACTGCCCGGTGACTGGCAGCAGAAAATGGATGTATTGTCATCCCATTTCAAATACTGGTAAATGAACCATTGAAAGATTTTCAAATGGTAGATCCAAGTTCTACATTTGCCTCAATTCAAAAGAGCTTATTTATTTTTATTTTCATGGATGCTGGGAGGTGTTACTGATGATGTGATTGGTGTGTTTTTTCTTCCAAAGTCAGTTTATGATCTATGGCTAAGAAGAGTAATCAAATGTATGTCAAGCTGACAAAAACTCCACTCAGACAGGATGATGTGTTGCCAAAACCCTATGCAGTAAACCAAATATGATTTTGATTTATAGTTCCTAATTGATCAGTGTGAAGTTGAAGGAGCCCCAAAAGCCTCTCTGTTTTAGACCAAACAAAACAAACTTTAGATCAGATTGTGAGACTCATCAGACTGCTGTTCAGATCCAGGTCACATAGGAACTACCAAATGCTCTGTTGGCCAACTCAGAGAGTTTCTGCTGGCTGCTGGAGTCCAGCGCTAAAACACAAATCTGACAATAAAGAGGCACTTGGGTGTCTGAAGTTACACATTTACGCCTAAACATGAAGCCAACTCTAACAAACACAAAATGTCTGCTGCACTGATCAGTGGAAATTCGCTTTAAACGTTTGTTCTGGCGGTTACATAAATGATAAACAAGGTCATTTTTAGAGACAGGAGCCAAAGCTGGAACAGCAGCAGCATTTCTAAATCACTGAAGGTAAACACCAACTGTTAAATAAACTCTTCTCCACAATCAGTAGGCTACATTCATCAAGGTTGGGTATTTTGACCTTGTACTACGATAATGCAGATATACCTTTTAATCCAGGTGCACTTGCATTATATCTACATTTATTTAAAGTTTTCTCCTTCTCAGTGAAATGCAATAAGCATCTAGTCAGCATGAAGAAGTCTTGTGATACATCTGGAGTTTTTGGTCTCCACCATCTTCTGAGGTTAACATCCAGCTTTTTAGCTGCTAAATGCTCCACTAATTTAACCAGCTAGTGTCTAACTGTAGAGCAGGTAGTGTAGGCTTCAGCGGGTTTATCAGAGCTAGTTTTTGATAGCTTTGTTTACTTCTGTTTACTTCTGTGTCTTTGCCCTGTCTCCTTCGCCTCATCCCCAACCATTCATGGCAGATGGCTGCCCCTCCCTGAGCCTGGTTCTGCCAGAGGTTTCTTCCTGTTAAAAGGGAGATTTTCCTCCCACTGTCGCCAAGTGCTTGTTCATGAGGGTCTTTATCTTCCAATAAAGCACCTTGAAGCAACTGTTGTTGTTGTGATTTGGCACTATATAAATAAAATTGAATTGAATTCTTAGTTGCATTGAAGAGGACAAATGGGGATAGGAGATCTTTTTATTTAAGAGAGACAAAGTGATTTAACTGATTGTATCAATCCAAGAATTTTCCATAAACAAATTTGGTAAAAGAAGGAAAGGGGCAGTGGGGCTTATAATCGATACAGCAACTGGTCACCAGGGGGTGATCCATTTAGGCTTCAATTTTCAGCAATTGTTATATTGTTTGTCTTTCTATAGATGGTATGGATATGTAAAAAGATGCTTTTCTACTTAATGTCTGAAGGTTTTTTGCAGGTGAATAACTTCCTCCATTGCAATGTGATTTAAGTTTTCTGCATTCAGGACCAAAGCCCCATGAAGATTAAGCCATTTATCCTGCTGATCACATTTATAAATTCTCTCTGTGAAATTGGTTAAAGCCTGGACTTTGTAGTTGAGCCTTTAGTCATAACATCTTTTCAGCTTATTGTTGGCCACATTCTACAATCAAAACAACCTGTTTTGCAGGAGCAGATATTCCAAATGTCAAATAATAATGCTACCTAGCTGTGTTAACAAGCTGCATCCAGAAACTGTATGGGTACAAATCTCAGACACCTGCTAATTAGTGCTAAGTATCAGACTAATCAAATCCTAGAATTTCATCCACCAAAACTGAAGGACAGACTTCTTGGACAGTCTGTTAGTAAAATAAACTGTACAGCAAACCATGTTATTTGTTAGATAATTACATTAAAAATGCTCCAAAAGGCACCAACAGCACAAGCACAAGGGAGAGGTCAAGTTCAATGAGCCAGAATAGTGGACATGAGACCTAGCAGATAGTTACTGGCTACAGCTGCCTATGTTAGGACACCTTTTACTTAAAGCAGCCACACACTTAATTTTACACCTTAACAATATCCAAATGAATTAGTTTTAAAATAATTCACCTCTTGTACAGTCATTATGAAGGAGGAACAGTTTATGCAGCAGGCTGTAAACATGTTTATTTCTGCTGTAAAGTTGGACATTTTATCATGACAGTCTATGGGGACTGACTCACTTTTGGGAGTCAGGGTCAAATGGACATTAGAGGAACTGCAGTTATGTGTTGGCTTAATTTTTCAGCCCCAGAAGTTGCTGCTTGACTAAAACTGTTCTTAAAAACTGGTTCCTGTTGCAACCAAACTGTGTGAAAGCAGGAATGCTGCATGAAGAGAAACCACAAGTCTGTGCCGTCTTCTGTGTCCTCATCAACAGACAGCAGCTTTCAGGCTTGTGTAACGAGTTTTAGCGCTTTGACCTCATCCTCTCTGGGGGCCACTTTATGGAGCTCTGCCTTTTGAATGTGCCTTTGTGAAATCTGCATTCAAACTGCAAAGCAGGTTGTAAAAAAAGCAGCTGAGTTTACAGACAACATGAGCACATAATTATGGACCACGTAAAGGTTATTTTCTTGGAAATTCACATTAAAAAAAATAATCGGTTATAAAACAGGGGCTTAAAGTGCATTTATGTGCTCTAAAGTGAGATTGTCACCTTTTAAATATAAAGATTTGTTGCGATGTAACTGTTTTTTCTCAAGATGTCGAGCTGCATTACTCTGAGCAGAATAACTGGATCCCCCCCGTTTGACAGCAACAGAGCAAAATATACAATCAGCATCTCGTCTGCCTGCTTGTGTGAAACCTCCACTGATTCCATATTTCCCTCATTAGCCTGTAGCATTTCGAGCCAGGTCCATCTGCCTCCCATTAACGGTGGCAGCCAGAGAGGCTCGGTGCTCACACAGCCTCGACTTACGCAGCTCATGTGAAAGCCTCTATAAAAAGTTTCCCGTTGTTACCTTTGTGTCATGGAAAGTTGCAGATTTTCAGAGGGGGGGGGTTGAACCAGGTTGATATTTTTACCTAAAGCAACCCTGCCACCTACTGGTGAAGATGGGAACATTGTGTTAGAGTTTGACTGACAGTTAAAAACATAAATTATCCGTGCATTAACCTTCAAGTAACTACGTCGGGTCACTTATGAGCCCAACCCTATATTTCTATATACCTTTATATTTTTAATTATAAAAATGTTTGACAAATCCATGGTAGGAATCTTCTTCTACTACAGCTTCTCATAATTTTTTACATAAATTGTCCCATTGGTGCAGCAAGGCTAATAGAAAGTTGTGTGGAAATACAGAAATACAGTACTGAGCAAAAGTTTTGAGTCACCCCTCAAAAAAAATCTCCCTCTCACCATCTGGGGGGTGGTATGTGTGTGTTCCCCAAGCTCGGGTCCTCTACCAGAGGCCTGGGAGTTTGAGGGTTCTGCGCAGTGTCTTAGCTGTTCCTATGACTGCACTTTTCTGGACAGAGACCTATGATCTTGTGCCTGGAATCTGCTGCAGTATGGGATCATCTTGACAGAAAACCAAACAAAAGTCAGCACACATCCAAAGAAGAGCTTTGAATGTTCTTTAAGAAACCTGGAGAACTATTCCTGAAGACTGCTTTTAAAAGGGGGAAACAAAGACTTTCAAACATTATTTTTGAACAAACTTTTGAAGCATTTTTTATGGATTTCTATGTATTTTTTGTGTCCCATGTGACCACTGAAATTAAATTTATGGCCCTCCCTCTACTGACTTGGGGCCTTTAAAATAACTATCAAAGATGGTTCAAAGATGGCTTCAGAGTGGTGTAATTTATATGACTTTGGCTATAGTATAATTTCACTGAAGAAAACAAATGAAGGAAACATCTACTACTGTTATGCATGGCACAAATCTAGGCATATTTAACCCCTTATACTCAATTTGATAATTAAAACAAAAAAAATTCACACTTTTAAGGTGAATAAATTCATTCAGACATCACTGAAAAAGATTACAAGCTTCTTAAAAGTCTGTCAGAGTCACACAGGTGTTTCCAGTTATTCTGATTACACCTGTGCTCAGGTTGGAGGGCACAGTTCTGAAGTAATAACACAGCAGAGCTTTAGGTTGTCCTGCCCCTATCAAATACATCCACATTTCCACTGAATCCAGAGGAGACATTCAGTTAGACAGAAAGTGAAAGCACCTGTTTAGGAAAGTCATAGCAGAGGGAGATTAAAATAATAATAAAATTCTACTGTATTTTTTCCACTGTGGTGATATTATACATTATAAACAATGGAGGGGGTTTGAGTGTATTTCATTCTCTTTCATTAATTTAAAGGATTTTGACATAAATTAAAGAGAGTTTACTGTGAATTTCGTGGTAATTTGATGCAATTTGAAAGTTTAACTCAACAACTCTTCTGTCACTTTTTTGTCATGCAAAGCCCAACAAGATAAAATCAAATCTCTCCACATTTCTGTTCTGGAACTCAAACTCCTCAGAGGATGCAAGTGTATTGTCAGATTGTTGTCCAATAGAAACAACTTTTCGGCTCCAACCTCAGCCGCTGATTAAACCCAGATGTCTCCACATGTTGGAATGATGGACTGACTCATCTCTTCTTTGTCCTAAAATATGGTAGCGCTGGCGCTGTGTGATTTTGACATTCCCACACTGATGTCCATGAGAATGAGCAGAGGGGTCTTCAGTACACGTGTTGACTGAACGTAGTGTTCTTGTTGTGCAGCCAGATGATGCATTGATGGGTTGGTGTTTAGAGGAAATATTTTGCCTGTGCGGTCGTGTTTATATCCTGACAGGATCTGATACACCTTCTCAGGGCTGATTGATATGCAGGCCGCTCCAGCAGAACGATTTTCATCTGTGTTTGTAGTTCAAACTTTCTCTTTCCAGTAGAGAAAGTGTGACTTTCACACCTTGTTTTTCCAGCTAGGACATTTGTGCTTTATCATGACAGCATAGATTCTGACAAGGGAAACCACATGAACATACAAGGAATGTGACATCGTGTTTTCAGCCAAGCTGTTTGAAGGGATTACCATGTTGTTCTGTTGGTCTGCCTCTTTAGTCCATCTGTAATATCTCAAAAACCACTGGATGAACTGCTGTTAAATTTTGGAAAGACTTTCAAAGGCCCTTTCACACTCCTTACACGGTTGATTAAGGGATAGATGCAGACTCACTGGCAACCAAAACCTTTCATCAGTTGGCATCTGTGATCTCTAATTTATACTTCTGTCATCTCTGCCTGGAAGATGCAGGAGTCTTTTCCATTTCATTTGCCCCCAGGTGTTTATAATAAAACCTATTCTAAGCATTTTCTACTCCCACTTGTCTTCACTCTTAGTAAACATGGTTGAAACAGAGACAGTATCTTCCCTGGTAAAATCTGGTCACAGATTGCAAAAACAAAACCATAAATAGACACATGTCCAATCAAACCGTCTCTTACAAGCAAGAAATATAAAGTCATTTTATTACCAAATGTTTGTGAACAGACGGCCATACAATGTCCACTCTATGTACACAACCTACTATTACTGGACACCTGTTTTTTTTTTATATGTAAACAACACTTTTAAGCCATTTATGTTTAACTACATGTAAATTCTGTCTCATTTGTTTCATGGTGAACTTTCTTTTCCTGGATTGATGCAAACATCGGCTTTCTGCCCTCCAATGTCTGCATTATAACCTCGTGGTGTGGTCTGATCAGTGTCTGGATGAGTTTGATTTGCTTTTTTTTCTCTTTACTTTCAATAATGTTTAGTTTGTTTCATTTTGTTCTAATAAATAAAAGAACAATATAAAATTATTCTTGTACACAAAGTTCTTCCTGCCAAAAAGTTTAAGAAGAATGTCCTGGTGACATTTAACCCTCATGTGACCGGTATGGTTCACCCCGAGTGGAGGTCAGCTGTAATGAGGCCATGAAAAGCCAGACATTATTGGTCCCAGCTGCTTCTCATGTCCACATGTGGGTTAAATATTCGCAGCTCAACTCGCTGTCTGAGCAGTCCATCATCACCAGGGCTTTAAAGTTTAAAGAGGCTTTGTCATTAATGTTTATGCCTCAATCACTTTGATTGTCTCACAGATTTATCGTGCTGCTGTGGGATTGTACCTACTTTAGCATGTAGATTTATGGGAGGCCTCAGAGCTGCTCAACCTCCTGCTTCAATTTGTCAATTGTTTCATATTCTGTCATTTATTCATCTTAACAGGGTGGGAAAAACTGCAAGTCGGTCAAAAACCTCCAGTGATCACAGAGACATTTAAACTCTGAAGAGAATACAGCTCTTGCTTAAATGAAAATAAAAACATTATAATACAAAGTTAAATTCATGCAGGTGGGGTGAGGTTTTCCTTTTGTTTGAAAATTGAGAAAGTCTAGCCTATTTTTTGAATCCAGATTTGCAAATAGAGTCACAAGTATGCTGTTTCCTGTCTTGGATTCCTGCCTAGCATTTAAGTTTTGGTCTCTAATTTAACTGATATTCTTACTCTTGGTTCCGAGTGTTCACCTGTGTTTGTTTGTCTTCCCTTGTTCTGATTTCCTGTTTTATTTTCACTTTCTGTCTCCAGTATTTTTGCTTCTTTTCTTTTTCCTCTTTTTTGATTGTCTGCCTCACTTCAGTAGTTTCATGTGTCCAGTTAGACTTATCAGAGCCCACTATCCCGCTTTTTCATTTCCCAAATTACACATCCTTGTCTCCTCTCCATTTGTCTTAGTTGATGAGAGCTTGATATCACCTGGGATATGAGAGGGATGAGAGCCGAGGAGGTGAGGAAAAGACAGGAAAAGTATTTTTATGATATTAGATATAATAGCACTTCATTTTCACTTTCCTTTTTTCTTTTTTATTTAGGGCCACTTTTAATTAAATCCACAACATGCGCAATGTGACAAAATATTATACCTCTGATGTATCCTTTTGCAAAGGATACACCAATGCATCCTTGATTATAGCTCCTCCTGCAGCCTCCTCTCCCCTCCAGATGTATTTTATGTATTTTAGAACATCCTTCACCATGGCGTACTGAGATTAATTTCTGATAAACAGGCAGGAGGACAGAGGCAAAAAATATCTCCCCCCTGTCTGTTTGCCTTTCTCTTGTTCCTCATGTTGAACTAGCCCATCAGGCTTGATGTATTTCTGGGTTTTGTTGCATCAGCCATTAAAGGCCTGATTTTTGTTTTCTGTTAACCCGGGCTTTCTGCGTCAACCTCTGTGCGCACTCGTAAAAGATGTGAGACATCTTTTGACTCTGTTTTATTGTAGGGTCTTTACCTTACAATATAAATTGCCTTGAGGCAACTGTTGTTGTGATTTGGCGCTATATAAATAAAATTGAATTGAATTGAACTGATTCTTCTTCTGCACAAAATAATCAATTGAGTGCAGCCAACTTCAGTCAGACACAATATCAAATGATCAGGTAATAAAGAACATAAAAAGTATAACAGCAAAATGAAACACTGGTGCTGCCAAAAAGGTAAGACAGCAATGCTGCAGAAAATCAAATCTTGTGAACCGATGAGTTCATACGTTTATTTTACCGATCAGTGCTGCAGCTTGTTTATAACATGACATCTACTCAGCTACAGGCTGTTGCATCGCCTGATGAGGGAGGCATGGAAATGACTTTACTGATCCAAGTGAAATTAATTTTACTGGTTGAATATTCTCCATGATAAACACCATACAAATAGACTGACTGATATCTAATCTGTGCAGTTCCAGCAGTGTTAAACAGATTTAGCAGCAGATGAGGACCAAGCATAAAAACATATTTATAGAATGCCTTCATCACCAGCTGAATACATGCTGAATAAATTCATATGACAATGCAATGCATACAGTTTGTGCTGTTGTAACTTTACTGCACAGGGTCCTGTAGAGGTTTTTAAAAGATTTGCCTGAACAGTAAAACTACAGCAGAGCATCTATATCACACTTAGATGGTGTGAGATACTGTAAGTAAAAGAATCAGTGAAATGTGGTGCTTGCAGCTGATTTTAAACCAAACTCTGAACTTAATCTGCTTATGTGTTCAGCATAAATTGCCACGGTGATCTAACAGATAAAAAAAACTCTGACTTTTGTCTAAACATGCCTCACTAACACACAAATATGTTACCTTTGTAGTACACATCTGACCCTGAATGATCTCTTCTTCTACCTGTTTGGCTGTTTGGACTAAAACATTCACCTTTAACAGCGTTTAAAGGGGCAGTTCACCTCAAAGTCATATTTACATGATTTTCCCTTTATTTATTCAACTAATTGTTTCAGTGTGAGTCGCCCAGTTTTGGGGATATCGGATATGGAGATGTACTCTCTTAAATATAATGGAACTAATTGTCAGTCGCCTTTTCGTGCTCAAAGCGCCAACATTTTTTGACTTATTCCAGAAGTAAAAAAATTCCTGGTTGCAAGCGATTTCACACAGGAACTACTTTCTACATCCACCAACCGAAAGAAACGCACAGTGAGCAGCGAACATTATAGCTTAGCCGAGGGTGACACCACCAATGTTTACATCCTGTCACGTGCACCAGCCTCCTATCACGGGTACATGCATGCTTCTTCGGCACAGTGACACAGTCGGTGGGTGTAGTTGGGTTTAGAATAAGGAATTAAAGGGAAGAAAATCTGCAACAGAAACCCAAATTTATCAGTCACGTTTATTTTTGGACACTACACAAAAGAGTCCTGTGACTTTCTACATCTCTACATCTCTTTCCTGTTTTGGTCAGAAAAAAAAACACCACAGCCACTCCCTCCAACCTTTAATTGAGCCTGACAGATTTATACATCTAGTCATATTTACAAATCAAAGATGATAAAGAGGAGGAGCAGAATGGGCAGCAAAGTGCTCGGCAGCAAGTGGTGGTTGCTGTCTGATGCATCAAAGACCACCTCATCATCACCGTAGTTGTCCTTTACTTTGCACTGACTGCATCTATCACCGCAGAGCGAGCAGGAGGATATGTTTCCCCTCCACTGTGATGTGTATGTCCTCGTCGTCCTCCGCCCTGCAAGAGGGGGTGAAGGTTCAGAGGTCAACGATTTGAGTTTCTATCTTTGTATTCCTGCTGTTTCTGTTTAATGATTAAAGATGGACAATGTCTGAGATGGAGAGGATGAAACCAAGAGTGGCACCAATTTTCAGATATTTTATATAGTATGATTGCGGTATTTTTGATTATAACTACAAAATTTGGCACTAGTGAAGTAATCCCTGTGAGCCACAAGGTCAAGCTCAGCTTTCAGGCTGCTCTAAATGCTCAGTTTCAGTCTTTTTTTTCTACTTTCTGCTCTGTATGACATCAGTAAAAAGGGATATCCTTAATGTGGTTATCCATGACACACAGCTCTGGCTGTGTGTCATGGTCCTATGTCATGGTCCTGGGTCCTTGACCCAGTGTTTTGAGTTTTGGAAGGTTTAGGTTTTTTCTAGTTTTGTATTTTTGATCATCTTTGATTTTCTGTTATTTAGCCTTGCTGTGTGTTACCCCTAGTTGGATTAATGGACTTTTGTTTTTGCCACTTACTGGATTTTTTTTTGCTCCGTTTGAATAAAAGTACTTTTTGTTATTTGTCTTCAAGTTTGCATTTTTGTGTCAAAATTTTTCACCAAACATGACACTGTGAACACAGAAGCCCCCTCCCACCTTTTGTCTACAAGAGGCAGCTACTGAGAAAGCTGGCTTAAAAGGGGGAGGAGTTAAAACAGCTTGTTTTGGACAGAAAATGAACTGAGGGGCTGCACCAAGGCCCAGTATAAGATAAATTAGGATGACTAATGATAAATTAGGTGAAATGTGAATCATGCAAAGCTACTATAGTAGAGTCCAAGAATAAAATTATGGAGCTGGAAATGATATTCAGTAATCTTTCACTGAATGATGCACTGTTTGCAACCTCTAAAAAAAGCAAAGGTTGATGCTTTCAAAATAAATTTTTGGTCTAATTATGAATACAGTAATTCCAAAACAATGTCACATGTATACAAAAAAATCAATGCATTTTATAGAGTTTCCACCACAAAAACAGCATTTGTCTTTTATATCATGCATTCCCAAATAACAGAATTTAATAGGTAATAATTATATATTATTTTAAATAACAGTTCTTTCATTTTATAAGGCAACACATATTTGCAGGGTACAGTAAAAAACAAATCCATATTCTACCATCAATACCTTGTTCTGTCCATTTATAAGAGCATACAAGTACAGTCTTACTTGGTTCGTAGTAATCATAGATGACAACAGTTGATTCCTGGACTTTGGCGACTTTATACTCAATAATCAGAGGAATCTGGACACACATCTCCTTTGTTGTCACCTGGAAATAAATTTACATTTTGAGCTTCAGTCTTTACACTCAGACACACAAACAGCAGTCAGAATCAGTGTTTGTGAGCAGCTCACTGAGTCCAGGTACAGGATGACTTTCCCTGGCTGCGTCTCCACTTTCTTTACAACGCTGTTGGTCTGGATGCTGTCCGGTGACAGACTGAAGCCACTCAGCAGCCCCACCTCCATGATGGCCATCCCTGTTGCATTCAGGCCCAGACCATACACCAGACTGCAGGGGACCACAATACAACATCAAGAAAAAAAACACTTTTAAAATAGAAATAAAGATTTATTTTAAATGAATTTCATTTTAATTTCATTTTAAAATTTATTTTATTTAACTTTAAGCCCATAATAGATTTCTTGTGAATTAAAGATAATACATTTAATTACAATAAAATCATAAAAATAACATATTAATAATAATTAATAATTAATAATAATAAAGTGCTTCTTTATTTATTTTTGGAAGTTTCTCATAAATATAAACATAATTACAGTAAAATCTATTGCAAATAAATGCTTCATTTTATTTATTTTAAAAGGAGGAATAAAATATTAATTTTTAATTTTTAACAGAAACGAATTGGAAGCATCATATCTAAGAGCAAAATCATCATAGTGAAGACCAAATAACCTCAGTGATTAGGAGTTATCAGTATATTGTTTTAGGCACTTTCAGAATCAGAATCAGAATCTTTTATTGTCATTATGCCAAAGCACAACAAAATTATATGCTGTGCCATTCAGTGCAAAGAAAGCAAAGAAAGCAATCTAACTATTCACAAAAATACAAAAATAAAAATAGAAGAATTTCCAATAAATAAATACAGTATAAACAGTATAAAAAATATAAATAAAAATAGATATGTACATATGTGTGTGTGTGATCGAGTCATTACTGATTGCACAGGTTGGATATTGCACAGGTTAGTGAAGGGGAATGTTCATTTATTGTTTATTATTTATTATTGCAGCAGCCCTGGGATATGTGCTGTTTTTCAGTCTGTTTGTTTTGGCTTCCTGTACCACCTTCCTGAGGGTAACAGCTGGAACAGGTGATGTGCTGGGTGGGATGTGTCCTTCAGGATGCTGCAGGCTTTATGTAACAGCAGGACCTGTAGAGCTCCTCTAGGGAGAGGAGAGCACAGCCGATGATCTTCTGTGCCGTGTTGATGACCCTCTGGAGCGCGCTGTCTTTTCCTGAGCAGTGCAGCTGGAAAACCACACTGGGATGCAGTACGCCAGTACACTCTCAACAGAACATCTATAGAAGGACACCAGCAGCTTGTTGGCTGGGGCGTTGTTTTTCAGAATCCTAAGAAAGTGGAGCCGCTGTTGTTCCTTCTTGATCAGTGCAGTGGTGTTGGTCTTCCAGGTAAGGTCATCATCCAGGTGTAGGCCCAGAAACTTGAAGTCAGAGACCCTCTCCACACAGCCCCCACTGATGTATATGGGCTGAGGGTCAGATCTGCTTCTCCTGAAATCTATTATTTCTTTGGTTTTTGTGGTGTTGAGGACCAGGCTGTTATTGCTGCACCATGACGCCAGTTTCTCCACCTCGTCCCTGTATGCAGACTCATCTCCCCCTGTGATGAGTCCGACCACTGTCCAAAGGTGAATGAATATTTGCAGACGTATTGTTTCACAAAGTTTATTTCTACCAAATGTTTTAGTTTTTCTCTGGGTCTGTTGTCAAACTGACATCTGGCGTTTTTGCTGATTATGTTTTATTGTTTGTAAACAGGCGTGATGATCGTTGGAAACACTTCCCAAACATGCTGCTGATTGCTGTGTTGATGACTGTTGCATCAAGCTGTTGGCATGTGAAGAAACAGACGTCCGACCCGCTCACCTGGTGCAGATGTACAGATGTGCAGAGTTTACTTCACTGTCATCCAGCTCAATGTACAGCTCAAACGCTTCCTGTTCGCCAGCTTCTCGCCTCCTCCTCCTCATCTCCTCATTCCTGACGTTGTAAAAAACATTAAGCTGAGGGAAGAGAAGAATCAAATTTACAGAATAAGAATGAGAATAACGTAGAGATTTGAAGGAAAAAGCAGCTACTTTAATGTTCCTTTAATTACAAGTACCTTTTGTAAGTAGCCTCTGTAGAATTTAACTAAAACTTTCACCGGCAGCGTGCAGCATTCAACCAATGGGTGGGTGGAGATGTTTTCAGATATGTGCTGCTGTTCTTTAACTTTAAACATTTCTTTTTAACTACCCTGATTTCCTTAAGAGACTTTGGCTTCTGACATAATCTGAAAAGCTATTGTATTTCTTACTATAACTATACCAGTCATAAGTTACTGAACTCTGACCAGCAGGAGGCGCTGTTACACTAGTGCTATGCAGAAGATTATTTATTAGTTGGAATAATTCTGTCCTGTTACCTGAAACAAGGCGAGTCCATGACCTTCTGCTGTCACCTGGAGGATTAACTTTTCTTCTGGAGTAATCTAAAACATTAAAAAAAAACAAAAAAACTGTGTTTTTATTGACAGATATTATTTATTGCTGGACCCCATGTTTATTTCAGAATTTTTCCAAGCATCCAAAAACAAATGAGTGCACAAAATAAGTTTTAAACATTAAATGAGGAAAACTGAACTAAAATGTTATTGGAGGAAACTGGACTAAAATGCAGCACATTGTTCTCAAATGTTCCTGTGGAAAACTGGACTAAAATGGAGTAAAACTGGTCTAAAATGTAACAAAACTGGACTAAAACATCATTAGAGAAAACTGGACTAAAATGGAGTAAAACTGGACCAAAATGCTACTAAGGAAAACTAGACTAAAATATCACTGAGTAAAACTGGACTAAATGTGTTGGTTGCAGCCTCACAGTCCACATTTGTTGGAGCAATATGTTCTTTCAAGAGATTTTCACCATTTTAAATTACAATGAACTGCAAAAATCTACACTGAAAGGTCTTAAAACTACATCATGTGACAAGATCCCCTTAGAAGACTGAGTCTCCAAAGGCAGTAAATCTTTTAGGGTATTTTTAGGAAATATAATATACTTTCACTTTTTTCCTTATAAGTCCAAAACATTACTTTTAGTAATATGAGGGAGATTATCTGTACGTTCTTACATGCTGGATGTAATCATTTGTCTCACTGTTCCATGAACTAAGTTCTCATCAGTTGCTGACAGTCTTTAAACACCAGCAGATATCTGACTCATTCCCACAAACACTGCTGGATAATATTTCAGCTGCTGTTTTTTGATAAACTTGGCTCATCTGCATACCTGCTGGCTCTGATGGAGCAGGTAGTTCTCCTGGTTGATGTGGAAGGATGCAACAGTGGTTGAAGGGTTGATGTTCACCCTGATAGTGACGTCAGTGTCATGCGACTCTACGAGAGCTGCGAATGTAGACAAAGCCTGGAGAGCCACAACTGTGTCCTGAGAGAGAAACAGGACTCAGGGTCATATGGTGCGTATCAGTGAATGTGAGTCTCTAATATATTGTGTTTCAATCGCTGACGGACCTTTGCTTTGATATTCACTGCTGATTTCCTGTTTACAGCTGTGTATGGGAGTCTGGTATTCAACATATGTTTGTGCATCTGTTTTTGTGGAAATTTTTGACAGACAAAGCCTTGCTGGGCTTTACTCAGTGTACTGCATTTGGATCTATTGACAGTTTCCCATCTGTCTTGCACGTTTGTGCATGTTTGAGTGCCCATGCGTGCTAAGAGGTTAATAGGTCTTTAGTCACTACATACCCAGACGGCCACAGTTGCCCTCTGATGTGACATATAACCACAGTGTACTGCGGAAGTGACACAGACGGGGACTTCTCTATTTACATGAATCCAGTTTAACCAGCAAAGAAAAAGTCCTGTATTTAGAGTTGACAGGGGCAACAAATTTGTTTTATGTTTTGTTGTTGTTAAAAGGATGTTGCAGGATTCAAAAGGCTTTGTAACTTTTCCTGACATCTTTGTTCTGGTTTATTTCAGCCTCGCATGTCTGGAGTTATCATGCGGCTATTTTGTTTCTGTGGCTCAGGCTGACTTTACACTCTAAACCTCCATTGTGGAGATTCAGAAAAAAGACAAGTCATAGTAAATGATGTATGCCAAGAGGAGAAAGTAGTCTACTTTGTTAGGGACTATTTTCAGTGGCGAATTAATCCACATTTATGGCTCTAGTGAGTATTTGGGTCAGCAGGAATGAATCTAAATAGACTACAATGTGTGGGTTTTTAAGTGTTGACGGAACATGTTAGTCAGGTCCACACTGTGACTCACTGATGTGTTTTTAATAATTTTTGGATAATGATAGCACTCCGTGGCACAGATGAATGTATTTATTAGCAGGAACCATTTTAGTGCTTTTATATCTCCATCTTTTTGATTTACTAGAATCATTTGAGATAAATTTTGAGTATCACCAAATAATCAGCCACTCCCTCAGTCTCTCCCCAATTCAAACTAAACTTTACTGAACCGCTGAGACTATGATATAAACATTTCAATTTTCAATTCAATTCAGTTCAATTTTATTTATATTGCACCAAATCACAACAACAGTCTCCTCAAGGCACTTTATATTGTAAGGTAAAGACCCTACAATAATACAGAGAAAACCCCAACAATCAAACAACCCCCTATGAGCAAGAACTTGGCAACAGTGGGAAGGAAAAACTCCCTTTTAACAGGAAGAAACCTCCGGCAGAACCAGGCTCAGGGAGGGGCAGCCATCCGCTGTGACCGGTTGGGGGTGAGGGGAGTAAGACAGGACAAAAAACACACTATGGAAGGGAGCCAGAGATTAATAATAACTCATAATTAAATGTAAAGTGGTGTATAAAATGAAGAAAAAATGCTCAGTGCATCATGGGAAACCCTCAGCAGCCTAGGCCTATTGCAGCATAACTGATCCAGCCCTAACTATAAGCTTTATCAAAAAGGAAAGTTTTAAGCCTAATCTTAAAAGTAGAGAGGGTGTCTGTCTCCCGAATCCAATTGGGAAATTGAATTGAATTGAACTAAATTATTATTTTTAATGTATCATTTGTGCTGTGCTTTGTTCTGCTCCTTAGTTCAGAGGGACCTAAGTTCCTTCAGTACAGACATCAGTGTCGTAGATCCATCACTTGATCCAGAAAAAACACACACTGAGCTGACTGAACGTGATCACATTAACGACAACCAGCATGAGAACTACTCACAGTTCACACAAGTAAGCATTAACATGTCAGGTTAAAAACAACTCACATTTACCTCCCTTTCACCTTTTCTTTGCTTTTAGCTCATAATCGTATGTTCTATCTACCAGGATGAAAACAGGTCAGAGTTTACTCATCCATCACTTCCATCTGAAGACTCCATGTTTGTCCATCCATCTTACTTGGAGCACAGCACGCAGTCAACTTCCCTCCACACTCAGGTGCTTGTGGACACAGTTACAAATAGAAGCAGGGCAGGAAACTGTCCTCTTCCAGCCTCTGCTTCTCACTGACCTTATCTTTGGAATGAAAGTGAACTAATAATGGATGATTGTCTGTGAAAATAGCTGCTACAATAGACAAGCTCCAATCTATTAGCACTTGACAGATGGCAGGTGTTTATTTCCCATGCTTCCTTGGCGATGCGCCCAGCATCACTGACTGAAATATGGTGCCTTTCTTACCTGCAGTCTATGCTGAATAGCCAGGACTTTGAGGAGAGGAGGATAACCAGGCGAGCACAGAAGCTTCTGAACGCTCTAAAAGTAAGGCTCTAAAAATAAATGGTCGGACATGGCTACTCCATCTTGGATGTAACTGGAGTTGAAATAGATGGGAAGAATGGAGGGTTGTTTTTCCCGGGTGTCTACAAGTCCTTAAAAACACTTAAAATGTATTAATTTGACATTTAATAAGAAAAGGCCTTGAAAAGTATGAAGCTTTCCAGCACACAGTCCTGCAGTTTTTGCACCATTTACCCGTTTGGATCACACAGTACGACTGTATTGTTAATACACTGCTTTACAGTTTGCCAAAGTCTTTTCAGGCTGCCAGTAACAGTAAGCTGATAAGATACATAAGCCAACTTAACATTAGTGCTTCATTCCTGAAAAAGACATCTTGAAAATAGCAGCACTCTGGTGGAAACCCTGGAGATGTTGATAGAGAAAAAGTTCTTACTATCTAACGGTATGGATATGGTGGATATGAAGATGCAAGTTTAACAACAAATCACTTGAGAAAACCAGTTACCCTGCAAACGTTTCAGTGTTGAATAAATGGCAGTTGACCATCTTTTCTTGACATCTACTCTTAAGGGGTGACCACACAGGAAGCGATTTGCACTGACATGGCGACCAGAGACTGAAGAAAGTCAATGACATTCAGTGACTTTGAGCAATGACTAGCAGAATATCTGCTGGTGGCTACCATTGACAGATATACAACACGGTAGTAAATACATTAAGAGGGTTACCTAGGCCTCAGTCACACAGGTCTTAGAAACTCCCTGGCAACTTCCTGTCTCTAGGGAAAAATGTGTATTTGCTGACTGGTTGACGAAAGGTTGCTGGCTGTCACTAAGTGAAATTGGCTGCAAAGAGGGTGCTACACCGAAAACCTCTTTGTAATTGCTTTGGTCGCTAGCAGTTTGCCAAAGTTGCCTGTAGTTTGCATGGAAGATGCTGACCAAAGCAATGGCATTAACATGGCCTCCAGTGTTAATGGAGGCCAAGGTAATGCCATCCAGAGTAAGTATCTGGTTAGACACCATGTTTCTAAGATTTTTAGGGCCGACTACAATAACCTCAGTTTTATCTGAATTTAGAAGCGGGAAATTAGAGGTCATCCAGGTCTTTGTCTTTAAGACAGTCCTGCAGTTTAACTAATTGGTGTGTGTCATCTGGCTTCATGGATAGATACAGCTGGGTATCATCTGCAAAGCAATGAAGATGCCTAATGCCTAAGGGGAGCATGTATAAATTTAACAATGAGAAGGATGGGAGAGGATTAGGGATGATGTCGGGGAATTAAACTCTTGTCTGTGTGTCTGCAACAGAGCCAGAGTGACAACAGCAACCCCACGTTCAGCCTGCAGTCACTCTGTGAGGGAAGCAATCGCTGGCAAGCTGCAACCACCTTCTTCTGTCTCCTCGTCCTTAAAAAACAACAAGTCCTCCGCCTGCATCAGTGCGCTCCCTATGAGGACATCTGTGCTACACCTGGACTCAAATTCTACAATTAGCCAAAAAAACAGAATTCAGTCTTCTAACGTGTCAGCTTGGGTTTGTAAATGACTTGTAGTCCTGTTCTGCTGTCTTCATGTCTCAAGCAGAAGTAGCACGTGTCTGTGTTACTATGACAAGAGCACATTAAAGTTGCTCAAGAGGGTTTCTGGGCTAAATAGTATAAACTGCATGAAAAGAACACACGTTACTCTGTTTGTGTCAAAACTTGTATGATTGCTTGTTCTGGGTTTCAATGACGGAAAACTTTTCCTAAAACTTTTTGTCAGACTGTTTTCATGAGGTCTCTGACAGTAGATATTTAACTTCTCTGAATATTTTAATCTGCTCGATCATTTCAATTTATTTAATTTTTTTTATTGGTTTACATCTCATGTCATGCACATTCCAGACACAAGATCTCAGAAGTTATTACTGTGACCAAGATGTGCCACTTGGATCTTTGTTGTGTTTTATCTGAAGAATTAAAAAATGTTGTTCTTCATTCCTCAAAACTTTATTGAACAAAAAAGTATTTAACATGTCTCTCTTTAATGGGTGCAGATATGACTTTATGTTGCTGATATTTGAGATTGGACAGTCAAATCACAACAATCTGTTCCATATTTTAAAATGTTTTTCCCCCTTTACCTTAAAGCAGTACTTTGTGAAACAGATACAGTGTCTACTGTTGAATCAAACAGTAATGATAGACTCACAAAGCTATATTAATTTATTAACTCCTTTCCAAAGGTTTCTGTGTCGTCCGTTCAGGAAGGCCGACCATCTAACATTAGAGCTCCAACAAAGTTATTTTAACACAGGACAGTGAGAGCTGACTTCTGATACAGGTCATGTGCTTTAAAGTCAGTCCATTTGTTAAAGTTCATTATTTAAGTACTGAGAATTTAAAGTTGGAGCCATCTGTGTGTGCTTTCTCTAGTATTTGCTTATATCATTATGGATTGTATTAAATGCATAAATGGGAGCTTAGATTCGTATTTATTTTTATTCTATAGGAACAAACTTTGCTCTAACTGTGTGATTAGAACATGATGATCTCCTGCACGTCCATCCATCGTGTGGGGTGTTGAACATGGTGACCCGGTCCAGCCGGATGCTCATCACCCAGCCTGTCTTTATTAGAATAAACGATTCACCTGTCGGACAGTGAAACCCCGTCAGCAGACAGAAACGTGCAGTTAAATCCCGCCGGATGAGGCGTTATGATTCCCTGCTGTCACTTTAAGAAGCAGCGATGCAGCAGACGCAGTCGCCTCATTAATCTGCGGGCTTCATGGCTG
>VUQS01059852.1:0-15445 GCA_015108495.1 Heterochromis multidens | reverse complement strand
TTTTCGGCAGCAGAAACTGGGAGACTAGTCAGGGTCAAGGGAAAGATGAATGCAGCAATGTACAGAGACATCCTTGATGATAACCTGTTCCTTAGCGCTCTGGACCTCAGACTGGGCCAAAGGTTAAATTTTCAACAGGACAACAACCGTACTCACACAGCCAAGATAACAAAGGAGTGGCTTCAGGACCACTCTGTGAATGTCCTTGAGCGGCCCAGCCAGAGCCCAGACTTAAACCCAATTGAATATCTCTGGAGAGATCTGAAAATCGAGATGTTCTGTAAAGAAGAATGGGAAAAACTGCCCGAAAATAGGTGTGCCAAGCTTGTAGCATCATACTCAAAAAGACTTGAGGCTGTAATTGCTGCCAAAGGTGCTTCAATAAAGTATTGAGCAAAGGCTGTGAATACTTATGTACATGTTATATTTGTGTTTTTTATTTTTAATAAATATGCAAGAATTTCAAGCAAACATTTTTCACTTTCTCATTATGGAGTACTGTGTGTAGAATTTTGAGATGAAAAATGAATTTAATCCATTTTGGAATAAGGCTGTAACATGACAAAATTTGGAACAACTGAAGCGCTGTGAATACTTTCTGGTTGCACTCTAAGTGGTCCAGTACTTTTGTTTATATAGTGTATCTGCCACCAATAGTCCCATGCTTCAGCACAGCCCCAAAGGTCCAATGTCCATGTCTCAACAGCTCAGAGCAGTTTTGCTGGTAAGACAGAGACCTACACGACATTAGGCAGGTGTTTTTAATGCTGGCGTAATTAGTGGAGAAGATTGAGGTTTGTATTATTATTTTTTTCAAGCATCTCTGGTGCTTTCTAAGAATGTGTACTGTCAATTTTTTTTTCCTCATAAAATTTAGGACCTGAATTTTTTTCTAGCTGAACTCAGATCAGCTGAGTAGGAGTCTGACAGGATAAGGAGCTCAACATGCTGGAAGTTTAATGTGATTTGTCTGGAATCTGGACACACAGACAGAGAGTGCAGTCATTCTTTCTGCTGGAGGCTTGGCAGCTTATCTCTGCTCCACAGCCAGAAAACACACACATATTTATCTGTGTTTTATGTGTTTTTATATAAGACGTTCTGAATGCATCCACCAGCTCTGAAGTGTCAGATGACCTGTCCACCTAGTTCATGCTGGAAGATCCTCCCAGCATGGTCCCCCTTTTGTCACTAAACAGGAAAAAGTGATTTACAGAAAGATAAATGAATGGAATCTAAAAGACTTCTAGAATGTAACACATAATTGTTTAATGTTCAGGTGTATCAGGCACCTGACAAATCAGCTGAACCTCCAGCTCTGTTCCATCCTAGAGTGAGTTTCAGCTCATTGTTTATCTGCCCAGCTACAACTTTACTGTTTTTGGCTGCAGCAGACAGTTTTTCAGAGAAAAATATCAAAAAAGGCATTTTGGTTTTGTGTATGTGCTGCAGGAGATCCCAGTGACAGCATCAATACCAGGTACCGGCTGTTACCTTGTTCAGCTTTTAGGATCCTTTTAATTTTAATATCTGGGATGTTCTTTTTTGTATTTCTTTTCTTCTTCTTGACTTGAATTGTTTAGACCAGAAGAATCAAGGCCAAGGAACACTGAAGCTGTTCTGATGGCAGGTGGTGGTCTAGTGTCTTACTGAGATGTGTTGTTGTTTTTATTTACCTTTAATCTAACACCAGTCTGGATTATGTACTGCTCACAATTACTGTGCATCTCCAAGCTGTTTTGCAACCAACTTACACCCCATATCATATCTGTTGTCACTGATACCTCTCTCTGCCTCTTGCTTTCCATGTATGCACATGAATGTCTAGGAATTCATCCAAATAAATACTGCCGCAAATGGAAGTAATCATCTTTCGACTATAGTGATCCTGACTGAACTAATTGGAACTTATTCAGTGTTGAGAAAAAAATGCACTGCTGTTAATTTGGATAATGACCACACAGACTGAAATGGAAAGAAAAAGCATGTTTCAAAAGGTAGATGACCATCAGAGCTGCAACAAATCCCCAGAGGTCCAATATGCACACAAGAGACTGTAGCAGAAATAACATGACTGAAGTGTAGCACAGTGGAGCTACAACAGTGTTGATGATCCAAAGTGAAAATGGGATAAAACACACGCCTTTCTTCCATGGCTCCAATCATCAGATGAAATGTAAAAGGTTTTCCAGGATGCTTGGATTCAACCTGTGTACAAAAATGCAATCCCAGCCTATGCAATAATTGTCGAGACATTTTAATATGAATCATTATAGTTCATTCTGTCACAATCTAACGTTGTGTGTGTGTGTGTGTGTGTGTGTTTGCATGTGTTTTACTGGAAGTTTACCAAAATTCTAGGTTTAAACATGCAAATAGGGTCGTTAAATGTCAGCCTATATTGGGCTCTACATGTGTTACCTCTGATCAGTATAGTGGTGGATTTTTTGGCGGGATTTCCAACGTTGTTGGACCCCACACAGCTGTAGACACCTCCATCGTCAATAGTAACAGCAGGAATGGTCAGTGTGCCCCCTTTGATGACACTCCTCTTTGGAAGCTCGTGCCCTCCGGGCCTCACCCATTTTAGGCTGGGACGAGGGTCTCCGCCCGATGCCACGCATACCAAAGTGATTGTCTCCCCAGGGTTCACCACCAGGGGGTCGTCCAGGAGGAGCTTGATAGATGGAGGAGCTAAAGGAAGAAGGGGAAAGGGCGAAATCATGAAGAGAGAAAATGTCAAAACTCAGTTTGTTACATAATAATAAACAAAATGTAAATTATTTTACAATAAAACCCTCCAAAACTTTCACGGGTCTTTTCATCTACACATGCCTGTTTGTTTACATGGGCGTAACTTACTTCCAGGCAACTCAACAGCTAAACAGAATGCCTTGTGGACAATTATTGTGACAGTCCAAATAGTGCAGGAGATAACTGTAAAATATTTCAAAAGTGGATACAAGCACAAAAATGTGTGCTTTTGAGTGTTTGTCCCTCTGGAGACATAAATTTGAAAAGTCCCATAAGCCACTTGAATTTGCAATTTTTTTAAGATGGCTCAACACAGGAAACAACTATCCTACTACAGAATTCCAGCCAATGAACCAATTTAGATTTTTTACTCATAATTTCTATGTTTTTGACTATGGGGAAGTCAAATTGACAACTTAAAAAGTTCCCCACAGCTTCTTTATTTGATTTTTATCAAAGTATTGTACAATTTGAACCCCAAAAAATGGCATAATTGCAAGAAAACATTTATTAAGACAATGCAGGAATACCTAAGGAACTTTAAAATTGTCTACATAATTATTAAACACACAGCTGAAAAGTATGGGCCTTTATCTACATTAATTTTGCCACATACAGATACAGAAAAAGATACTTTCAATTGGCCAAATTTAGTGAGTCATATGTGGCCAATTGGCCACATATGTATGATCACTGGAGCAACAATTCTCTGGATGTGTCTAGTCCTGGATATTGCAGCTGCACAGTCCTTTGTAGGTAAGACCAAGGACTCAGATTTACATCTATACTTGACAGCTCTCTGCAGTGGGTGAAAACCTGGTCCATCACCACTCCATGAGACTCACACAACTTGGACTCCTTCTCTTGATTTCCTTGTTTAAACTTAACTCAGTGAATGGAGTTTCTTGTTGTGTCTGTGAGGGTGCCTGTATGTTGGTGCATATCAGTTGTACTGCAGCAGCTGGGCAATTGAAGGTAAATCTCAGCTGAGGTTTGATATCAGCCCTACAGTATTTTCATCCATGGCCACAAACTGCAGAACGCTTGATACATCCATCATGAAAGGTTCCATCAAATGTTCACTTGTGGTTGAACAGTCTTAAGTTGAAGGCAACTGGATGTCTTTGTTAAATGTTTTTAAAGATATATTCCACTCAGCCAAAAGACTTAAGTTCTAACTGTTGGTGGAAAGTCCCAGGTATTTAACTCCTACTGGGGTTGTCATCTTGGAGGTGGTCTTTTTTGTGAAGTGTTGATTGTGGAATTTGACTGGATTGTGCTTCACATTATTCTGGCTATGTATCCACCCAAAAATCTTTTTTTTTACTTTATTGGACACAGGAAAGTGGAGAGAGAGAGCAAGGGGGAATGACACACAGGAAATGCTCCAGGGCAGAATCAAACCCAGGCTCCTGCAGCCTTTCAGCATATGGGTCACCTGCTCAACCAAGTGAGTTATAGTGGCACCTCACCCTGCCATCATTTGAGTCATAAGGTGGGTTGAATTGCCTGTGAAGGGTTCTCAAAATGGCAAATTCAGGACTATAGTTGGCCACCTATAACAAAATTTGGAGATCCCTTCTGTAAGGGCAAGAAGTGTTTTATGGAGGAAAATAAGCCAAACCCACAATGATCAGGTCTAGTAGGGGTAAACAGGCCAGGCCACTCACTGTAATGCGGTGTGTCTAGCAAAAGTCCGGAGACTGTACAAAACGTGTAACAAGGTACTTTGTCTATGCAGTCACATATTTTGCAGTAAAGGCAAACTCATAAAGCTACATTGGTTTTAATTCATTTTAATTCAAGTATGAAACACTCCAAGGTGATTCAACCCTCACTCACACTTTGACCCAACGGATGGCTAATGTGACCCTGTGCATCAGCTTTTCAGTTTCTTTTTGCTTGCTCAAAAAAAGATTGTTCAGCACCAGTACCAACTCTAGTGGCACTGGGCCTTGTTCCTTTTGAGCATTTCCTCTATTCCACCATCCCAAGCAAGTCTTCGTTTTCACACCTATAATTTATTAACTCTGGTCCAAATCAGTTGATGAGTTTGTAAACTTGCACCTCTTCCCCATGGTTTGATTTCTTTTCATACAGAGAAAAATTCAAGTGAACTCCATCGAACCAAAATGCGTCACTACAAACCATGTAAGAATGTTCAGTCCGCTTATTGGCCAGATGTGTCTGGGGCAGGAGGAAAAAAAAAGTAAATACAGGAAGAAGGTGCTGTGGTCTGGACTACTGGAGAACATGGAGAATTTACATTCATAGTTGCTAGCCCGTACAGACTTTTGCACATCTAAAGTACCTTGCCGCATCCCAGAATACAAAGCATACCTGGCTACGGGAAGGTTTTTAGCTCAAACTTGTAACGTACACCTGGTAGTTGGTTCGGATCGAAGTCGGATTACGTTCACACCACGAAGAACCGCTCTGGAGTTCATTTGGAACCACACCCGAGTGCGATTACTGTTTTCACATCTGCACAAATGAGCCGCACCAAGGGGGAAAACGAGCCAGACTTCGATTTAAACGGACTAAACACGGCAGGTGTGAAAACACCCTTAGATCCAGAGCAATGCGTAGGTCATAAAGGATGTGAAACAGTGCAATATTAGTTACAACCATAGTATAGCCATCATCCTCATGTGGATAATGTGTGGGTGCAGATTTGAGTAGGGTTGTCAGAAAAAAAAGGGAAAAAAGATACTGTGATACTAATCTATACTAAAAATTACTATCAGATTAGATACTCATTTGCAGCAGTATCGATACCAACAATACTGTCTTCGCCTCCTCCAGCTAGCACACAACTTCACAGCTCACTGCTACAGACAGGCTGGTACACAGCCCCACTCCTCACTAACCACTAAACACATGAACAGTAGTTGAAGTTCACAACACTAAACAATACTTTATAAGGAATTTGGAGACATCAGTAAAGCTCCTATTTCAACAACATTTTTAGTATTAAACAGTTATCATAAATGTTAAATTGGCTGGTGCAGTTATCCAGTGGTACATCAGCCGTCTGTTATCATTAAGCTAGCAGCTATGGCTTACAATAAAATGATAACATTAATGTGGGAGCTAGGTAGCAATGTTATCAGTCGTGCCCAACTGTAACTTTAACAGACAGTGTTAATTTAACGGGACAATTTTTTGTGTCTAAAAAGTGCTATGTTTCTCTTAAAGTCCCAGTTTGAAGCTGCAAAAGGTCTACTAGCAACTAAACAAAAACAGTGGCAGTCTTCCTAACCAACTCTATTTGATCAGCAAGCTGTAGTGCTAAATCAGATGAAGCACAGCACTACCTCAGACAACCTAAAAATATTGTCTTTTATCTTTTGTTTTGTTTTTTTGCACTATGTAAGAGAGTCTTAAAATATTTGTCATATATACCTCACAGTTATATTACTGTAATTGTTTTTTTTTTTGCACTGTCAGACGTATCGAGTATCTTCCTGGGTATCGTATCGAGTTTGAAATTTTACTGTCCCTAGTAAAACCCTAGAATTGAATTTTTTATTTTTTTTTTTGCTTATTTGCCACAAGCATTTGTGGTGGTGTTTGTGGAGCACATTCATGTGTGGGATTCAACTAGTTTTGGACATTTATCATGGCCTACACCCATGCAGACACAGCTATAAGCTAAACACAGCGATCTAACTATGTTAAAGTATTAGGTAATTTGTGTAGCACCAAATAAATAAATTAGTTGTTCCCTCTACTCAACATAACCTTTCTTATCTTGTTCTTCCTGTCGTCTTCTCCCTTTAGGGGTCGCCGCAGTGGATCATCTGCTTCCATCTCATCCTACCATCCTCCTCTGTCACACCAACCCTCTGCATGTCCTCATTCACTCCATGAACCTCCTCTGTGGTCTTCCATTTTTCCTCCTGCCTGGCAGCTCCATTTTCAACATCCTTTGCCCAATATATCCACTGTCCCTCCTCCTGCACATGTCTAAACCATCTCAGCCTTGCCTCTCTAACTTTGTCTCCAAACTGCTCAACCTGAGCTGTCCTCTGATGAACTCATTTCTCATCCTGTCCATCCTGGTCACTCCCAATCAAAATCTTAACATCTTCAGCTCTGCCACCTACAGCTCGGCCTCCTGTGTCAGTGCCACTGTCTCCAAATCATAATTCTGTCTTGCTTCTACTGACTTTCATTCCTCTCCAGTGCATACCTCTACCTCTCCAGACTCTCTTCCACATACTCTCTACTCTCAATCAGATCACAATGTCATCTGCAAACATCACAGCCCATGGAGATTCCTGCCCCACCTCATCTGTTAATCTGTACATCACCACCGCAAACATAACCTCTTTCTCGTGTCAGTGTCTAACATACAACATCAGAGTCTCTGTGCTCTACTCTCACCTAGTTTACCTTGTGAGCCAAGCATTGTCCCCGGTGTGGCTACTGCTGTGCACAAGCAGCTTCTAAGAGCCATAGGTAAGAGTTGGTTAAAAAGTGAGGACTAGCGCCAGAAGTCCATCCAGGGATTGTGGCTAAAACAAAAGTACTTCTTCTACAACTACTTCCCTATATCCCTGTTATCAGATTATTTTAAGTGGTTAAAACATATTTACCTTAGACGTGAAAGATTCCAGGTTTGAGACCGCTATCAGGGTGGTCACAAGCTAATGTACCCCTAGTGCTGGTTCTGGATAAATGGGAAGGTTGCATCAGAAAGGGCATCTAGCGTAACATCTGTGCCAAATCAAACATGTGCATCCATCTGCTGTGGTGATCACTTGGAAAATGAAGAAGCAGCTGAAAGTACCATTATATATGGTACAGTGATGTTTCTGATTAATTTCAGACTTCTAAAATCAACATTTGCATGGCCAAACATGTACGGTTTCATACTAACATCATTCAAATAGGCCAAGTCTTGTTAACTTTGTCTCAACATTTTCTTACCAGAGTTGGCGGCCATATTGAAAATGGCCTCCATTTAGATATTTCAAATGGCTAATGGGCCTTATCAGAAGAGTAATGATAAATGAGTTTGTGCCAATTTTGGTACTTGTATCCACTTGTGAACAATTTTACCTGTAATGCTAAGTTATCTGCTGTATTAAAAGACAGGTCCAAACCCACAACCCCCAGACTCAGGTTATAGTCTAATATCCAAATCTTTATTCAGAGCTACAGATCACACACAGATGGTCAGTCAGTGAAGCAAAAAATCAGAGAGGAAAGAAGAAACAGGTAAAAGTCTTACAACTAAAACATCAGAGAATCCTCATGAACAACAAGAAATAGCAAGAAAGGTTTACGGTGGAGGACACCGAGACTGGTGAGAAAAAAAAAGACTGAAATATGAAAGAAATATTTACTTGAGACAAAGTTAACAAGACTTGAATTTGAAAAACAAGAAATGAGTAAAACAACTGTGGAGGTTTTCAGATCTTTCAGTCTGTAAACGTCCTCAGATGTCAGTTATTGCAGTTTGATGGTTGACCGTTGTTACGATGTTTGCTTCAAGTGGAAGGTTGTGTATAGCTTTCTGTTTAGCAAGTGCTGGTGCTACTGAGAGATATTTAGCATGTAAAATGACTTTCATCTTGTAATGTCTTTCTGTCAGTCTTGGTCTTTTTTGCAGTTGATTTTGCGGAAGTAAAACACAGTCTTCAAGACATTAATCAAAGCTGCAGATTCAATAGTTGAAGTTCCACAACTGGGCTTCCTTTCATTCAGAGATACATCAGCAGGTCCCAGTCTTTGCAGCCAAAGTTTTCCTCCTCAGTCGGCAGCAGAGCAGTGAGCTTTGGAATGCCACCGTTTCCTGAAGTACACTTTTTCAGGATATTCTGTTGTCTTTCTGTATCTTTATCTCATCTCTGTGTCTTGTCATCCATTTCATTTAGCTCTTTGTCTGTGGACCAATAAACGGCATCAAACTGACGTGACCTGTGATGTCCTCATAATGGCCCATGGGGTGATCAGCCATTGCATTTAGTTGTTGAGTTTCCAGAAAGTCAGCATCACTCATGTAAACAAAGGTGTTAATGGAAAAAATAAACCTGAATTCTGCTTTAAATACTCTGTATATTAATATGCAATTTTAATTTGTTTCAATTATAACAGAATTTCTTCACAAACAAAGATTCAGTTCCCCTGATCTTTCCATGTAATGCACTGCTCAATGACACATGGATAAAAGTATCTTTTAACTATGACTCTATTATTCTCTTTATAAAAATCTGATGAATAAGATTTTTATAAAAACAAATTGAAAAGAAGATTTCTTTTTCAGCCCCGGGTTGGTCACTTCATGGGCAGGTGGATCTCATTTTTACATTTTTTATACTTTGAAAGCTTTTAAATATCTTATCATGCTTAAATAATCCATAGTGATATAGCCCCCAGCTGCTCAAACAGAGTATAAAAGCTTTGTATTGTGAAAGAAATGCTGCAAAGCAACTCCCTCCTTCCACCAGCTGCACAGGAGAAGCTGCAGAAAAGCAGCTAAATGCAGAAATAATAATGAGGGAGGTAAAAATAGCTGAGTCGACCTCTGTTAAGCTGACATCATGTAAATCCCATCAGCCCATGGGGTGGGGCGGTGGGATCTACTGTACAGGTCAGAGAGCTGCAGCCTGAACTGGCAGAGGAAAATCATTTATGATTTAAATTCATGTGACTGTACATGCACAGATACACAAACAAATTAGAGTACAGGAAAATACAGGAAAGTAAACAGGTAGATTTAAAAATATTACAAGAAAAGATTTGTGACTGCATCTTGCACAGTTGCATTACTACCATCATGGATATATCTGTATGGACAGGCAGAAACAGACATTAAAAACAAAGCACACACACACACAGAGTCACAACAAAACACACAAAAAAGTAATGCTTTCAGAGCTGGTAAAAAATAATCTGTTACACTGTGAGTACTTAGAAAATCTAGCCCCTACAACCAAGTGGCAACCTCTAGGACAGAAAAATTAAGCTGACAACTTGAGGCTGGCCCCAAAAGCAACTCATTTCCCAAAGACATGTTTAAAGCTTGGTACAAAAATCTGTTTGGGCTGCTAGAGCCAAAATCCCTCTTATTTACAACTGTAAGGGGGGATGATGTTTTTTATAACCTGCCATTTAATTTTTAATATGACTTAAAGTTTATTATTGGGGCACATGGGCACATTGGGTGACATGTAGGTGACAATAAGATGACTGGTTGTGTTGTTAACTGTTCAAGGACTTTGTGCTCCAGGGTTAGTGAGTGAAATTCTAATAGCAGGTACCTGTCTGTGTGATGCACCTATAAAGTCTAAGGATGCAACCAACGTTTCTAGCATTGCCAAATAATTTAGCATTCTACAGTCTCGTCCAAACGAGGTCACTTCTGGCTTCAAAAAACGTGAATGTCAGGGACGCTAATGAAAAAATAAAGGGTTGAATTCTACAAAGCAATTCACAACAGTCTATGTATAAAACTTCAAATTTTAAGATTCTGACTCGTTTTTCAGGTTAGGACAAGAAGTGTGCCTGTGTGAGTGTGTGTGTGTGTGTGTGTGTGTGTGTGTGTATACCTGTCCTGTTGCTCAGCGTGAAGTGGGCAATCTTGTCTTCAATGCCGCAGACATTCCTGACGGAGGATATGCAGGTGTAGTCTGCGTAATCCTGTGGACGAAGATTCTTCAGCTTCAAAATCTTTGTCTCGCCCTAAAACACAAACATACATAATATAACTTCATACATGAAACTGTTTCATACTGAGTTTCTGACTTTCTAAAAAAAGTTTTTAATTGTACCATATATTTGGAATTAGGATTGGGTATTAAAATAATGGCAAAAACAAAATTAAAACGGTTGTAAAACGGTATTATGTCCATCATCACAGCAACAATTCTATGAGTACAGTGCTGAAAACATTTCTCTATTAATTTAGTAATTATATTCAGGTCTTTTCCTTATAATTTAAAAAATTCCTCATAATTATATTCTTGATTTTATTAACCTCTTTTTGTTACTAATTGCGATCTTATTGCCATGAAAGAGTTAAACAATAAATGAATAAATATTAAATAACAAACTGAAAACTGTAACAAAATAAAATATATACATGTAAATCAAAAAACTAAAATGTCCTCCCCAAAAGGCACTAAGATGGTAAAAAAAGGGGGCATAATACTTATTTTTTAGTTAAATCTTGTCCAATTAACAAAATCAGTTTTTTTTTCAAAATTTCTGTTTGTTAATATTTTTTTTTGCAGATAGTTCTACACTCAGCTGTACAAATAATAGGAAATGTCTGTCTGATCCTGACTTTTAACTGGAAAAAAATATAATAATTACAGTAAACTGACAAACGATAGCAAATTTATCTTTTTTTCCTCCCTAATTCTTTCCTTCTCTTCTTGTTCCTCCTCTATTTCTCCCTCTCTTCCTCCCCTTGTCTCCACCTTACTGCCAAATCTCTCTTATCTCCTCTGGCAGCCTCCACGCTGCCTTCCGCCTCATGGACAGATGAGATGAGATTAGATGACATTTAAATGGGATGTTTGTGCAAAGATGGCAGCCAATTTTTTGGCTGTGGTGGAAGAGGAGGAGGAGATAAGCTCCTCATTACAGCCCATGAGATGCGAGGGGGGAGGGGTTAACCAGTTCATGAGCTCTGGGCTGAAGGCATTACAGTCGACAGCGTTCAAATCTGGCGTGAATGTTATCTCTGCTGCGGTATTACACGGCCCACTAACTAGCCGCCTGATTGGCTGGCTTCCCTTTACTCCAAATTAAATCTAAACCTCGGCCAAAGGGGGAAAAAAAGGCAAATCTGGACTCTCCATCTGCAGAGGTTTTAATCCTCAAGAGGCAGAGGATGAGGCTTAAACTATGACTTTCCCAACTGTTGAACTCACCAATGGAGGATTCACACAGAATATTTACATTCAGAATTAGAATCAGAATCTGGTTTATTTGGCCAAGTGTTTTTTTTTGTTGTTTTATTTATTTTTTTACACACGGCTCTCAGTATACACAAATAAGAAACATAAGAAAAAGCTTGAGTTCACAGAGAAAAGAAGCATTAGAGAGTGACGTTTCTGAGAGTTAGGAATTCAGGATCATAATAAGAAAGTAAAGCTAAGTTATGAGATTTTTTTCCCCATCATTCCACATTTTTGTTCATGAGCATGGGGTTGTATACATCAGTCGTGGTTTGGATGTCTGTGTGAGGCTAAAATTGGACAAAAACATTTAACTTTCAACTATATTTGGCCACAGCTGAGAGCTGAGCAAAAAAAACAAAACAAACAAATATCCCTCACAAGAATAATACTGTTAAACTGGAACTAAACAGACTTTTATTGATGAAGCTCCATGGTTGACTATCAGCAGGAGAGAGGTGAAACAGAAAATTAAAAATAATAATTTGCTGGAGTCTATCTCACATTTAAATGACTGAATATTGCAGGCAGCAAAGTGTCCCAGTTTGTATGGAGAGGTATTTATAGCTGAGTTCATTTCTTTCTAAACATATTTCTTGCTGCAGATTATTAAGACAAAAAGGAAGATGTAGGAGACGTAGTTTAGGAAAGTAATATTGTAAAGTTTGCATCTGTCCAATGCTCGAGTATTAATGTGTAATTTGGGTACAGCTAAGAGCTGAGCACAAAAACACCCCTAACAGGAATCTGTGTTAAACTGAAACTAAAAAGACTTTTATTGATGATGCTTCGTCCTCAGTGTATCCTGCTTATAATAAGTGGATATCCGGCTCGTTTTTCTTTGAAGTTTTAATGTACTTTTTGTGAAAAAAACAAAAAACAAACAAAACAAATGAAAAAAACCCAACTCTCAGCTAAATAAACATACAGTTGAAAAAAGGGCAACTTTTTAAAATGACTAGGATATCTATACACTGATTCCTCACAAGTGACTCCTGAAGTCACAATTATACAGAAACACAATCCGACTAAAATAGAAACACAAGCAGTTCATTTTTATTGAACACACTGGTTAATCACTCATAGTGGAGGTTGAGGAGAGATTAAAGAGTTGGGATTGGAAGTGTGTGTTGTTACTGAGAAAGTCTGATCTTCTCAACAAAGACTGATTGGTATGAACCATGTCTCAATAACAACAACTTTCTCAGAACCTTAGAAGAGGGAATACAGAGAAGCACAAAGCTACACAAGCATTTCTGAAGACCTGGGTGTTAATCATTTGACAATAAAAACAATTTGTCTTCAAACGTTTGTCACTCTCCCTGCAAAGATCCAAACAAGAGCACAATGTGGAATCCTGAAAGAGGTGAACAAGAACCCAAAGGTAACAACAAAACACTAACAAACATCTTCAACTGGCTAAAATCTAGCCGGAAATATCCTGAATAAGTCTGTGTAGGTTCTCAGTCATCCAGGTCATGGTAGCCCTTAAGAGCTTGAAAGAAGGCGACTGAACTTCTTTAAGTTGTTTGAAGACGTTTCACCTTTCATCCAAAAGGCTTCATCAGTTCTAAACCAAATGGTGGAGAGTCCCAGGTTTTTAAACCCTAGTGGGGGTTGTCTCTTGAGAGGTGGTTGTTAACCCACTATTGATCATGTGAGTCATCACATGAGCCAAGGTGTGAATGAGGGTCATTACCACCACAGGTTTTGGGTGAAACCACTGTGAGACCTTGCCCCAACCTATTATGTGACCTACTGAGGTCACCTGATGTAAGGTGTGAATGGGAGTTCAGGCGCCTGGGAAGGGATCTCAAGACTGCATTGTATGTGGCTGACAGTTGGTGTCGTACACCGCCACCTCTGTTCAACGGTGGTTGTTCACAGTGGACATAGATGGCCTCTTTTACTCCTCTTTCAAACCATCTGTCTTCTTGGTCCAAAATGTGAACATTGGCATCCTCGAAAGAGTGACCTTTATCCTTTAGGTGCAGATGTACAGCTGAGTCTTCTCCTGTCGAGGTGGCTCTTCTATGTTGTGCCATGCGTTTATGTGTGTCTATCCTGAATAAGCATGAAGTTAACATTATGACAATATCAAGGAAACAACTTTTTTAGAAAGCGTTATCTCTCAGCTTTGTAGAAGACCACCTGGATGCTTCTTAAAACATCTGGGACAATATTGTGAAATTTTGCACAATGCTTTGTGTGGAGGAAACACAGCTGTGGAGCATGGTGGAGGGAGCATCATTGTTTGAGGCTACTTTGCTATTTCTGGGCCTGGACACGTTGCAATCATCTTGGGAACAATGAAAAATTGCATCAACAAGTTTTACAGGAGAATGTTAGGGCTGCAGTCCATGAACTAAAGTTTAGGACACAAAACACAAAAGTAAATCAACAACAGAATGGCTGAAGAAAATTTCAGGTTTTGTTACGGTCAAGTAGGAGAACTGACCTTAACCTAACTGAGATGCTATGTTATGAATAGCACTGTTCAATCAAGACATGCCAGCAAATTGATGAACTGAAACTGTTTTGTAAAAGGCCAAATAGCCTAAGGCTGCTTCTATGCTTGTGTTAAAATGTCTCCTTTTATTTACCTCATGTGCTCCTCCCACAGATCTCATGCTGCTCCTAACCCATTGACAGGTTTACCTAATGAGCTAAAACTGTTCATTAAAGATAAGGAGCTGAGGCCCTGAGTTAAAACGTCTCCTCACCTGTGTGAAGAATGGCTCATAGATCTCCACCCCAGAGTCTAAGCCCTGCGACAGCACCTCCCTGCCTCTCCTCCAGGTGTAGTGGACAGGAGGGTTGGAGTTTGCCACGCAGCGGAGGAAGACTGTCCGCTCAAAGTAGAACTGTTCCTTTGCTTCACCGACACTCTGATGCACTGTTATTACTGGGTCATCCAGGTCTGAGGAAGAGGAGAGGGGATGGGGGCAGAAGGGGAGATAGAGGACGCGAAGGAAGAGGGGGAGGGAGGATGAGAAGGGGTTAGGAGAGGAGGAGGAGGAGGAGAAGGGAAGGGTTGAGGTGGAAGGAGAGGTGGAGGAAGCGAAGGAAGAGAGAGAGGGAGCATGAGAAAGGGTGGGGAGAAGAGGAGCAGGTAAAGTATATTAAAGAAGATACATTACGATTCATCATCAGTGTTCACCTACATGCAAACATTAAATAAGCAGCTATTTGAATGGAGTTTGGTCATTTAGATGGAAAATGCTGCTCCAGTTTAGTACCGTATTTTTCGGACCATAAGGCGCACTTAAAATCCTTTAATTTTATCAAAAATCGACAGTTCGCCTTATAATCCGGTGCGCCTTATGTATTAATTCTGGTTGTGCTTACTGACCTCGAACCGATTTTATGTGGTACACGGTGCTCAAAAACCTGTCAAAATGCTTTAGAATGACTTTGGTAAGCTACAAAGCCGCACCGCTTGATGGATTGTTGGAGCATTGCAGCTACCGTAGTCAGGGGCCTCGCAGAGTAATACGTACTGTACTTCAACATAATATTACGGTGTGTTTATTAGGACCCCAAAATGGCACCTATTAAGAGACATGAGAGGAATGAACTGAAAAAGTGAGTGTATTGTTTTGTATTTTATGTTACAACTGAACAATGTTGAGAGTTATTGTGAATGAGTTGAATAAAGTTTGACTTATCTGACTGTTTTGTTTCGCTGAATGCGCTTTATAATCCGATGCGCCTTATGTATGAAAGTAGACCCATTCATTGATATTGCGCTTTATAGTCCGGAAAATACGGTATGT
>VUQS01059835.1:2145-21396 GCA_015108495.1 Heterochromis multidens | reverse complement strand
TTCTATTTTCTTCTTTTTTTTTTTTTTCTTCGCTCCTCTCATCTCTTTGATTTCTTTTTTTTCAGTCATTCCTGACCCATTCTCTTGTTTTACTCCACAGCAATGGCAAACTGTTGGCAGTGGTTCAAGATCAGTGTGTGGAAATTAGGTAATTACTGAGCTCTATCTCTCTGTTTGAGGCACTCTGTGTGTGTGTGTGTGTGTGTGTCTGTGTGTCTGTGTGTGAGTGATAGTTTAATTAATGGGATGATATATCACATCTCCCTTTTAAAAAAGAAGTCCAATGTCAACTTGCATTTAAAAAAAATGAAAACTGTGTTTTTTTACTATCAATATACTCAGTAAGAGTATAATAAATCACAGGAAAAAATGTTTAAACAGTTTAGCATACTTTTGTAGCACCCATTTTGAAAAAAATTAAAGCTAACAGTCTGAAAATACCAGTGCTCCCTTTTCATTTGTGGGTATATAAAGAAAGCGATCAAAACATAAACACATGTGAATATCTGTGTGTTCTTTTTCAGTGGTTGTAATTATTTCCTGACACAAATCCAATTTCCCTGTGCGCAGAAAAAATGCACTAAGTCAGCATTGTGCTCCACTGGCATAATGTAGTGCTTTAAAATGAGCAAAATTTAAAAATGAAAATCTATAGCCGTGAACTAGATATATTAGGATGTCTTACTCTTTGGAGATTAACGATACACTGACACTCATTGTAAAGCTTTTGATCCACGTGACCCTTTGTGTAATTGGAAAGCACTTTCATACATGGAACAATATGAAAAAGCTGAATGTTTCTGTTTCTCAGTATGCTCAAATTTGAGTTCTAGTTGACCTCTTATAATCAAGAGTAATCAGGTCTCTCCACTTTTGCTTTCGCTTGATAATGTATGCTACTCTTTTGTCCTTTGTTCACACTATTGTTGTTTAATCACAGTGTTTTATAGCTTTGCTTCATGGCATTAATTGAGTTGTGTGAGTGGGTGTTAAGTCAGCTCAAGGCCTTATCCCCTGAGCTCCTGTAAGAGTCTGTCGAAACACTGCCTACCCCCACTTGTCTGCTTGATCTATTGAGCTACTTTAGTTGGCAGGCCATCAGTGGCTGTTATAACCCAACTTATACCAGTTAGTATGAGGAGGAAGTGTATCAATGTCTCACTGTGTAATGCCACCTCTTCTTACCTTTTTCTGTTTCCTCCTCAGGTCTGTGAGAGATGACTTTGGCTCAGTCATTGGGAAGTGCCAGGGTAAGACCTTGTCTTCATGTATTATCAATCACATTCTGTAGTTCATGGTAAATGATGGCTAAATCACCGTAACTCACTTTACTAAGCACCCCTTCCGCTTTATAAATGTGGTGGTTCCTGTTGTATAGTGCACTGTGTGTGCCCTTGTACTCCTTTATGTGGTATGTCAGTTGTTTTAAGTTTAGTTAAGAGAGATCTGGTGTATGTGTGTGTGTCCATATACCATACACTGAACTGCTCTGACTACATGTGTGTGAATAGAAAAGATTAAAATTTCACTGCCTTAATGCCTTAAGTCTTGAACTCATGCACTTCACAAAAATCCAGCCTTCAGTTGCTGCTTGTTTTGTGGGTTCTTCATTCAGTCTTGTATTTTGTGTTTAATGTTCTATTAGGTTGAGATCAGGGGAGTGATTTGACCATTGAAAAATTTTTAAGGCCTCTGGTGGACAAACTATGCAACATCAACACTCATAATTTCATAATCATCTACCTTTGTTAATGCCAGTATGCCTCTGATAGCAGGCACTACACTAGTAGAATACAATTGGTGTGAAATGGCTGGCCAGCTTGGCTGAAATTACTATTACAGTATAAATATAACTGTTTTTAATATTATTATTTAGAACCTTAGCATGTGTATGTAAAACCTCATAAAATCAAATTGATGTTAAGAGCAATAACTATGAACACTATGAGTGTTAAAGTTTAGATTTACATGCCCTGAATAATTAGAAGAAATTATGTATTTGAATCAGTAGTCCTTAGTTTGGAGACTCGTTTCTACAAACAATTCCACACAATCCTTCGGTGCAGAGCGTCAAATTTTATAGATTCATAAAGTACTGTGTCAATGATGGCGTCGAACTGTGGCGATTCATATGCATCTGTGGATCACTGCAGAGTAAACCACTGTAATGAATCTGTTGTGAATGAGTGCAGGGAAACAAAAGAATCAGAGGTGCTTTGTCTGTCATCTTTTCATCTCAGTAGCTGCAGCTATCAAAAGTTCACTCTGCTGTTGAGTTTGACTCTTAAGCTGCAGTTTTAAATTTACTGAATGTAAATTAAATATTATGTTATGCACAATATTTGTCGTGTGTCTGAGTGTCTTTGTGTGTGCATGCCTGTGTTTGTACACATCTGCTCTGAGTTTGTAAAGGGAAATATCAACGTCTGTATCAAACTGGAGTGTGTGTGTGTGTGTGTGTGTGAGGCTGTGAACAACACCAGGGATAATCACCTTGGTGTCTACACGATCACTCATTAAACGCAGCCTTGTAGTGACAGATAAAAATAATTAGTCTTAATTAGACAATGAAATAGCCTGCTGTGTTGGTTTTATTGCTGTATCTAAGCATAGCTAAGCTCAGATATTAAAAACATGTAATGCAGAACTGACTGAAAATACAGTTAGGTAGTTTTAGATGTTTTGAATTCACGTTTTGTGTGGGTATTTTTTGTCGTTTACTTAAGGCTACCGTGATTACAATTTTATGTAACAAACCCAGAGATATTCGGCACCTGACAGCCAGCACTATGGAGCAGTTGGTTCACAAGTTGGTTTACTTTACTTAACACTGATTCCTGCATAACTGTGATAATTTAGATCTGCTAAGCTACTGAATAATACTACATTTTAAGGTGCTATATGTAAGTATTTTACTTTGAAAGTTCAGCCACTGCCAACCAGCCAGCCCTGGCCTGGACTCCAGATCTACTTCTCCTATCTTGGACAGGACTGTAGTCCTTGTTTTGCTTTGAGAGATCTGAGAGCTTGAAAGATACTCCAACCAGAACCTACTGCACTAAAGGAAAATAGTTCATGTACCACTACAACAAGTCGACTGAGCCTGCAGAGCAAAAAAAGGACTATATAAAGTCTGCCCGTGAAGAGAGAGTCCAGTTCAAGACTGTGAAGTTGGACTTAGCTAATAAAATGCTTACATATATAAGACCTGTATGTCCACTCACGACCACTTCATCAGGTACACCTTGCTAGTACGGGGTTGGACCCTCTTTTGCCTCCAGAACTGCCTTAATTCTTGGTTGCATTCAGCCTCAGTTTCCTGTCCTTAGCTGAAAGGAGTGGCACCCAGTGTGGTTTTTTTTTTTTTTCCTGCTGCTGTAGCCCATCTGCTTGCAGCTAAATTTCATACATAAAAGATGGATTTAGTCTACATTTGCTGCAGTGCTGTCATGCTCCCCTGGGAACCTTCCACCGCTCATGGTGATCACAAACCCTTCAGTGCCTGTTGCAACTGCAGTCACATTGAGCTCAAGCCATTCAAAGACCCTCGTCTTAAACCAAGTTCTCTTTTTGACAGAAACTGTCAGGAGGGGGTAAATCCAGGCAGTTCTGTTAGAATATCAGGCAATATAACGGAATGGTTACTACGGCTTCTAAAAATGTCATAGAACAATATATTGACGTTACTGGCATGAATTCAAATACAGGATGTGTTGACACTGGACTCCCTTTGTCATCTGTTATGTTTGTAATGTTTGTAAACATTACAAATAGGGAAGGTACATGTGTCACATGTGTATACACTCATCTTTCACTTTGTTAGGTACAGTATGCTGGTACCAGTTTGGACCCCTTTTGCTTTCAGAGCTGCCTTAATTCTTCATGGCACAGATTGAACAAGGTTCTGGAAACATTACTCACAGATTTTGGTCTATATTGACATGATAGCGTCACACAGTTACTGCAGATTTGTCAGCTGCACATCTGTGATGCGTTCATCCCAAAGGTGCTCTATTCGATTGAGATCATGTTTATCATGTTCAAGAAATCACAGAAAATTTGAGCTTTGTGAGGCAGGCATCAGAAGATGGGTACACTGTGGTCATAAAGGAATGGACATGGTCAGCAGTAATGCTCAGGAAGGCTGTGGCATTTAAATGATGCTCAGTTGGCATTAAGAGGCCCAAGGCCCACCAAGAAAATATCCCCCAAACTATTACACCACCACCACCAGCCTGAACCGTTGACATGAAGTGAGAGAGAGCCATGCTTTCATGTTGTTTACCATCCCAGTGTAAAAGCAGAAATCAAGACTCATCAGACCAGGCAACGTTTTTCCAATCTTCTATTGCCCAAATTTGATGAGCCTGTGTGAATTGTAGCCTCAGTTTCCTGTTCTTAGCTGACAGGAGTGGCACCCAGTGTGGTCTTTTGCTGCTGTAATCTATCTGCTTCCAGGTTCAACATGTTGTTTGTTGAGAGATCCTCTTCTGCATACCTTGGATATAACAAGTGGTTATGTGAGTTACTGTTGCCTTCCTATCAGCTTGAAGCAGTCTGGCCATTCTCCTCTGACCTCTGACATCAGCAACTCATTTTCAAGCTGTCTCTCATGTCCATACAGAGAACTGCCACTCTTTTCTCTTTGTCGGACCATTCTTCCTTTTGTTTTATTTTCTTTTTGTCATCTTTGCCACCCCTTCTTAGCCTGTATTGTGTCTATGTTTGTTCTGCTCTGGCTAGTTGTCATTGTGGGCCGTTGTTCTAATGGTTCAAAGTGTGGATAACAGTAGCCCCTGGGCCTGTGTAAACCCCAGCCTCCCCACTCTTTTTCATTCCATTTCATCGCTTTTTCTTTTTTCATTTTTCTTTTACTTCATTTCATTTCACGGAGATTTGTCCTAATGGATTTCACTATGATCCTGCCTTTAATGGCATTTGCTTTTAATGGATAAGTGTGTGTGTAGTGTGTGTGTGTTTTACAGTCTTTTTTCCTTCTTCTTTTTCTTGTGCAGGTGTTTGTGTGTGTTCATGTTCAATGCATCCACACCTGTGTATCACTCTCTGCCACTCCTGTCCCCACCCTCCCTTCCTCCTCCTTGTCTGCTTCTGTTACAGTGGAGTCGTCTCTCACCTCCGTACATAATTCATAACTGTTGAGTTCTGATAAATGCATCTGCAAGGCTTTAGATGGAAGGCTTCTATTGGGTCATTGGGTGCAATTCTCCTCAACTTCAGCATCTGTCATCACTAGGAGAAAGAGGGGGAGGGGACAGTAGCATCCAATTTTCCAGCTCCCCAAAAAAGCCATCTATGTGGAAATGGAGCCCTCTCAGCTGCAGAACAACGTACTGTATACAATTCATAATGGGAGAGGAGATGGCAAGGGAGACAGTGTGAGAGTGAAATGAAAAAAAGATTGAAATATGAAGCAAAAGAAAAGAGTCAAAAAACAAGAATAGAGAAGAGGAGACACTTGGTACTTATGGTTTTCATAACGGCTACATGTTCTTGTCTGTTCCTAAGCTGAGAGTCTCAAAGGTGTGTTAAATCGCGCACTTCCTTCCTAAGGTACGCTCTGATACTTAGGCCTTCAAATCTGGGGAGCTATTGTGTCTCAGTGTGTCGGATTCATTGTTTCCCCATTTCTCTCTCTCTCTCTCTCTCTCTCTCTCTCAGCGCCCCCTTTCTCTCATTTTCCCTCTCTCTCTCTTTGTCTGTCTCGCCTCCCACTTCTTCCCTTTGTTCTTCATTTAAAATTCTAGTCATACAATATCCAACGCCTCCATTAGTTTGCAGTATTGCCCACCAGGGGTTGCAGCAGCACTCTGCAGCCAAGAAATTCAGTACAGGAAAACGCCAATAGCGCTGTTATGTGATATCAACAAAAACATAACTTCCTTTTTAGAAATTTATTGCTTAGACACAGCAGCAGTGGTATCATATTATGTTTCACACTGTTCTCCAACTGCAAAAATCTGAGACTGTGCTAAAAGTTGTATCTAGTTTAATGCTTGAATGATTATTCTGCTGAGTTTGTGCTCATGTTTGTACAAGTCTTTGCCCATTTCCCCCCCATACTGTTTAATGTGATGATCAGGTATTCAAAACCAGCTCAGGATCAGAGGCCTGTCAGACTGCCCAGGCTCTTCTATCAGAGGGAAGGATGACAGCGAAGCCTTGAGAAAATGCCAGCAGGCACGGATGTGCTTCATCACAGCGATATGGTTACACTCATAGCACAGCTGAGCCAGCAGATTGCTAAAACGTAGTCTATACTTCAATAAAAGCTCGATTTATGATCTCCGTTCTCCTCCCCACCTTTCTCTCTGGCTCTACCTTTCTCCCCATCTCACAATAAGTGTGCGCGCATGTCTTTGATAGACAATTATTGAGGCATTACGTTTGACTAACCTTCATAGATGATTAAGATTGGACCTTACACACATTGTGTTGATGTATTGCATTAGCCTTATCCTGCTCCTCTCATCCATATTCATCATCAGCACATGTCGGATCACAAGAGATTAATCGTGGAGTTTCTCATCTGACTTAATTTGTAATCCATGTTTCCTTGAACGTCTTGTTCTTCATTTCTATTTTGTGTTCTGTTTTATCACCTTCTACAGTGCCGAAGGACCCAAATCCCCAGTGGCGAAGGGTGGCGTGGAGCTATGACTGCACCCTGCTGGCCTACGCTGACAGCACTGGCACTGTGCGCCTTTTCGACCTCATGGGCAGCGAACTCTTCGTCATTCCACCGGTAACAATGCCTCTTTGAAAATAATCATTTCCCTGTTCCAAGCTTTGTTTGTGTGCAGTCAAAGAAGTAGTAAGGCATTGCAAAGTAAAAACCAGCACCTTCTCAACAGTTCTTAGTTCAATTGCCCAACCCCCTCTGAGCTCATGATCCATCAGTGCAGCCCTAAAGGTATCACATTCACAGTTATTCTGTGATTTCGACCTCTAATCTCCATAGTTCCCTGTATTTTCACAGAGGATCGCTTCAGTTACAATATGTTATATCTTACATCACTGAATGCATTTGTGATGTGATGTATGAGCGAAAGCATCAGTTTTGAGTTTGGAAAATGTAGCTTCTTATTCTGACAAAATGATAGAATGCTGTAGGAGATTTGATGGTATTTCTGGCTGTTTGGTTTCAGGAGGATTTAGGCCCATAATCTTACCTCCAGAGATAGGTTGGGCTGTGCTCTGCTGTTTCAGTGCAGCACACATTTACTGGGCACTTTGAGCTGTCTGTCACTTTTGAAGAAAATGTCTCCTTGTCAGACACACTCTGTGCTCTCTTTGTCTGTCATGTCTGCTTTCTAATTCACTGTCTGTTTCTTCTTCTCCATTGTGTCCCATTCCTCTTTTCCTCCCATCTTCACCACCTTCTGTCTTTAATTTTTCATGCTTGCTTCTCTCTCAGTCTCCCCCAGAACCTCCTGTATTTTTCTCCTCTCGCATCTCTCTCATCATTGCATGTCTGTCTCTCAGTACCTCTCCCTGTGCTTTCAAGTCCTTGTGCCATTCCTCCCTCACTTTAGTGCCCTCTGTGTGCTGCATATTATCATTCTTCTGTTTCTGTCCATCGTTCCTTTCAATTTCTCTATCTGCCCTGTCAGAGATGGTGAGCGCAGACACTCGTCCTTCTCCCTAGCCACACACACTCATCTTTCAAAGTCTGTGATCCTCATTCCTTTAGTGCATCTCTGCTTTGTGATTGCACGCTTGCATCAGTACCCCCCGCTCTGCTGTACTGTTCCCCTTGTTTGTCACTGTTAAGTTCACACAGTGGTGACTTGCTGCTATTTCTGGAAGAGATGATAAAAAAGTCAATTTGACAGAAAGTATGCGTGTGTATGAAAAAAATGACAGTTTCTTCCCTTTTCCCCCCCAACACTCTAGCACTCTATTATTTTTCATTCCCTGTTTTATTACTTGCTTTCGTAATCTTTTGTCTGTTTTATATTCTTTAACAAATGCTGCTTGTGTGATGTATCTTTGGTTGTTTGTAAAAAAAAAATTAGTGAGGGCAAAACCAATAATAACAACTGTAAGAATTTGACATCTTTTTATGTCTTTTGATTTTTTTTTTCTACATTTTCCATCACCATGCCAGTGATTCTTCTTTGTTATTTTAATCCAGGTGGCGAGTTTTCCTGGGGATTTCAGTTGTGCAGTGGCAGGCCTGATCTTCCTGGAGTATACAGCTAGTGCTCAGTGGTCAGCCGAGCTTCTCGTTATCACATATGGTGGCAACCTCAAAAGCTATCTAGTCAGGTGAGAGACAAACATGCTGTACTGCAACTCCTACAAATAACTAGATTTCTACGACACCTTCTAATTAGCTACATCTACATATTTGGTAGAATAAATAATTTACACCTTTTAAAAATGCAATTTAAAGAATGCAAAAAAAGCTTTACTTTTTAATTTTAGTGGTCAGTGGTACATGAAAACTGCATGTGTAGAATCACCAGTCAACAAAAACAAACACTCACACACAATAAAAACTGTTTCAAAAGACTTTAAGCTTTAAATAATATTTTTCTCCATGTTATACTTCTACTATAAATGCACACATTATGACTCCTGAAATGGTTTTGAACAGTTGTCTCTACAGCAATATGATTGGATAATATGTTTTCTGTTTTGGCTGTTTATTGGTTCATTGGGGGTACAGTGAGAGTAGGGAGCAGGCAGAAGAGAGCCTGGAAAGGTGGAGCTATGCACTAGAGAAGAAGAGGAATGAAAGTCAGTAGAAGCAAGACAGAATACATGTGTGTGTGAATGAGAGGGAGGCAGGTGTAACAATGAAGCTGGCAAGGAGCAGCGGTAGTGAAGGTAGATGAGTTTAAATACCTGGGGTCAACCATCCAAACCATCCACGAATGCGAGCAGGATGGAGTGGGTGAATATGAGTGTTGGGGTGATTTGTGACAGTAAGATAACAGCAGGAGTGAAAAGGAAGGTTTACATGATAGCGAGACCTGATATGTTGTATGGTTTCGAGATGATGGCACTGACAAAAAGACAGGACGCAGAGCTGGAGGTGGCAGAGTTGAAGATGTTAAGATTTTCATTGGAAGTGTCCCGGAGGGACAATATTAGAAATTAGTTTGAAAAGCGTTTTGGAGACAAAGTTAGAGAGGCAAGGTTGAGATGGTTTGGACATGTGCAGAGAAGGGATAGTGGATATATTGGACAAAGGATGTTGAAAATGGAGCTGCCAGGCAGGAGGAAAAGAAGATCACAGAGGAGATTCATGGATGTAGTGAAGGAGGACATGCAGAGAGTTGGTGTGACAGAAGAGGATGCTAAGGATAGGGTAAGATAGAGGCAGATGATCCACTGTTGAGATCCCTAAAGGGAGCAGACAAAAGACAAAGAAGAATATTTAGGTGCGCATTACACACAGGACAATATACACGACACACAGTACACACAAAAGTGCATCACGAAAGTGCAGGGCAGTCTCTTGTATGTCTCATCACTGTTTTGGTTGGTAGCTGGTGCACAGAGTACAAAGATGTGTCATGTACAAATGTGAACAACAGGATGCTGTCTTCAGTTCACGTAACAGCCCTGGGTATCATTAATAACAAGGGATTTCTGGATGTTATGGAGGGAACCTTTTAAATGGTGGTTTATTGTTGTCTCACTTCTGGAACATTTTCACAATAGGCAGATTACAGGCACACACACACGCAAGCTTTCTGGGCTACAGTGTTATACTTTGATTTAAATGCATGTACTGTATTTTCAGAGGTTTATAGGACGGTGCTTCTTTTTTCCATTAGGCAGGGTCACACTTTCAGCGATTACAGATTAACTTAGATTTCAGCTGCTTTCGTCTCATGACTTATGTGACATTTTTGACCCATTAGATGGCCTTTCATTTCTTACTCTTCACATCACAGTTCACCTGCTCTCACCACTTAACTTTCAATTATCATTTCTTATGTGCTCATTTCTTTATCTTTCACTGACATTTTAATTCCTCTCACTGTCTGTGTTTCTTTCCTATGTATTACTGGCGAGTAAGTCCCAACAATAATTGTATTTTGTTCTAATAATGGAATATCACTGAATGTGTAATGTAGAGTATGTGGTCGACTAAGGGCTTTATTTAAACTCAGAATCCTAGTGGCAATTTTTTCCTCTACATTTTCCCTTCCGTCCTCTGTGTGTTTGTGTCGCTGCAATTTTGTATTAGGATGGGTCACAGTTTCAGAGTGATGATAATGCTTATTAACCATATGTGCAATATGTCAGTAAGAGATTCTGTTATTAAACAGTCAGAACATAATAAACCTGCATAGATTACCCTTTTCTTCACTGCACCGGCACACTTTACACTTTAGAACCATACGGTGTGCAGAATGCTAATTGCAAATTGTTGTGATTAAGATCAGTGACAACAAACAGATAATTGTCAGTTATCAGTAACACCTCTCAATTAGAGATGTTGGTGAATTTACAGTTTCAAGCATTTGCTTATTGTTTATTGCTTTCCAGTTTCATGAGATTTTTCAAGCTAACAGCTCTCTTAGACAAGGAAACTTTTTCTGTTTTGTTACCTTATGATCTAAATGCATGTGTACTATACATTCTAACATTTATTGTGCCAACAATTATTAATTATTATTATTTAACATTATTTTTATTAACGCTTTTTGTGGTATGGCTTAATACTGCATGCTTTACCATACTTGAACCTTGAAGGCTTTAATACCAATTCCCTTTCTTGCCTCATTCAAATGGGCATTTTGAATACCTGATTAATGACATTCCAATAGCTGTGTTTTCCTAATAGCTGTGCACGCCTTCCCTTTAACATTATCACTATAGCATTATTTCAGTTTTTTCCAATCTTGTTTGTTATTGTGTTGGCTCTCCAAGACATAGGGTGAAAGTTTTAATGTGTGTTGAATCTTGATAAGACAGTGTTGAGCGTGCATAGCAAAAAGGGAAGGGAAAAGCTGATTTATTTTTCTATTACAGGCAGATGAATAGTGTTGGATGCTTATGAAGCATCCAAACTCTGTGTGTGTGTGTGTGTGTGTGTGTGAGAGAGCGAAAGAGAGAGAGAGGGAGAAGGAGAGGGGAGGTAATTAAGATGTGGGAGACATTTGCACCAGATTCTTCTGAAAGTGTTTTTAAGCTTATACTCACTCTTCCTCTTCATATGACTGCGTTCCAATATTGTCGCTCAAACAGTTTAAATTAGAATTTCAGAATTATAGCTGAGGTCTGACAATAAGTCACTTCTCTCACCCTCTTGCACTGTGCCAGCATTTCTGTGTCTGTGTGTGTGTGTGTGTGTGTGTGTGTGTGTGTGTGTGTGTGTGTGGTTCAAGTATTACGGATGTTGTGGGGACCTTATTTGTTTTCATCATCACAATATGGGGATGTGTCTTCCTTATGGGGACAAAAAGAAGTCCCTTAAAGTACTAAATCATCAAATTTTAAGATAGAGACATGGGTTTATGTTAGGTTTATGCAAATTTTTGTGAGTACATGTGTGAGTGAGTTCACATGCATTCTTTGTTGTGGTATAAACACCTAAACATCTAGAGGAAGCTAAACTCTAAGAATCTTGCATATCACTCAGCTATTTCCTTTGGTCTCCCTTTCTTTCCCTCCCTACCTTTCTTTGTGTTTTTCTCTCCATACAATGTATACTGAGAGGAAACATTTCCCCAGCGAGATATCCAAACACAAATTACACGTCATCCCCTCTAGCACCAATCTAATTTAAATTGCCCACTTAAATTAGATTATATATTTTGCCATGTCTCATTTTAATTGCAGCTGGGAGAGAAATTGCTCTGTCATCTTCCTCAAAACAGCTTTGTCGCATCATTAACACTTTCCACATGAATATTGGTGTTTTGATTGTTTATGTGACAGAGTTCAATTATAGGCAACTTGTTATTTTAATATTATCTCTGACTCTCTGTCTCACCCTCTCTGTTTCAGCATGGGAACCAATCAGAACTTTCAGGAGAACCACACCTTCAGTTTTTCTTCCCACTACTCCCATGGGATCACCTCAGCTATTTACCACCCTGGCCACCGGTACGTTAAATGTCACCAACACCCTTTTAGCCCAGACTGTCTGTTGAATAAAGTCGAAATAATAAGCATTTTGAAAAAATGAAAAGCTTTGAGCTTTTAATCTGTCATTGGCACCCTAATTAATGCCCATAGCCTTCATAGCCTTTACTCGACACCTTTAGACATTTTATTCCTCTTGTGGCGTCTGCCATTCAAGCCTACTTCTATTAGAGCAGTGTTTTCATCAAGAGTGTTTTTCATAGCTTTATATTCAGACATCTACAGACATCCTTATAAATCCTGTAAATCAATTTTTATGTTGAAACGCACTGCCGACCATGCGATGCGGAGTGATTTCAAACGTTTTCATCATTTGATATCTAGGGCCATTGTCAATATGCTCCTAAATATGCATTATATTGATCACTGTGCTGGAACTTGATGTGTTTACTGCATTAAACAAACCTTTATTTTACTGTACAAAAAGTTGCTTTGCAGACAGGTTATGGTAATTGTATAAAATAGATTTACCATAAAAAGATCACTTGGGAAGTCTAGTAAATAAAAGATTGTTATACAGGCACACACACACATATATATATTCTGCACAGGCAGAAGATGTTACACTATGGAATAGGTCCAAGAGGTGGCTCAGGAATAAATGAACCAATCACTTTAATGTAGTACCTGCAGGAATTTTCTATGGCAGCCCAGAATGTCCTTGGCCTTTTTCACTGCATAGGATTCAAAGGTTTTGGTTAATTATGTCTGCCTCATATCCATGACCTTACTGTTTTCACAACAGTCCCCATTGCAAACCAGATTTAGTTTGGCAGCTTAATGGATTTTGGCAGCTACTGTCTGGTGTTTTGCCAGTTGATAGATGCGATAAAACTTTAATAATTCCTGTGTGGGAACTGGGTCAGCATCAGAAAGAATAGGATAGATAAGGAAAGGAAGAAAGAGAAAAGGTGATAAACTGGGTAAAAGAGGAAAATATTTCAAAAGCTGAACGGAATTAGGAAAATAGTACATAATTTATTTTGCGATGCAGGCATAGACTTGTGTGAGAAATATGAGGATGTGCATCAGGGGCACAAGAGTCTTGCTGAATCTGTTTTCATGAAACAAGATCACAGAATGTAGAAAGGAACACCTCATATTAGAGTTATCACACACACTGTCCTATACATCATTTTGTAAACTTACCTGTGAGATCTCAGCTCAAGTAAAATAGTCAATTTCTGTGCACCAGGGGGCAGTGTTGAGCTGAACAGCAGTCCTCCATTCACACCTATCTCTGAGTTTCTGACCAGTATTGTATCTGGCCCTTCTCACTGCAAAGAGAGAGCCACTATTACTGTGTTGTTGCTTGTCTTAACTACTGACCCACTGATTCCAGTTGGACTTTTATCTCATAAATAAAACTGATATCCCCCGTTTTGCTAAATGCCGCTTTTATAGTGTGAATTTTCACTGATACCTTGGCTTTAACCCAGGCTGAAGGATGACTTCATGGTAACAGCTTTAACTTTATGTCCTTGGTATGCAGTTCAGATTGAACTTTTGGTGCACAGTTGCAAAGGTGGTATCCACAAATGTGTGTGTTCCTGATTTTCAGATTGCTGCTTATAGGCGGCTGTGAATCAGGGGATGACAGTGCATCCAAGGCCTCTTGCTTTGGCATCACAGCCTGGAGGGCTCTTTCTGGCTCACCACACTACAAGCAGGTCACCAGCTATGAGGACAATGTTAGCGTGGTAAGGAGTCACACATGTACACATGTGTTTATGCAAAAAATATATATACTTATGCAATATCTAACACATTACATATTCTGTTTGTGTTAGAATCAGAAAAGAGGTTTCTTCAAGATTCCCAGCTTTAGATTCTTTTCCAGACAAGGAGATGAAAAGGTAGTGCTGCCCTCCTCTGTCCCTCTGCCTGATTGAGAATTAAAAGCTTAAATTGTGGAAGCTGGTGAATATTCTCTTTAACATGCTGCGTGTGTCTGCATTGTTCAGGATGGTGTGTTTCGCATGAGTCTGAGCCCCGACGGCACCCTGTTGGCTGTCATCCACTTCTCTGGTCGTCTGTCTCTCTGGGACATTCCTTCCCTTAAACAGAGGACCACATGGAGCCAGGACCAGCAGGTAAGCGACTGAGTTACTTGTGTGTGTGAGTTTGTGTGTTTGTGAAAGCATCTGTGATTTTGCTTAAGTAGAGTAAACCTGTGTGCACTTCCAATTGTGTGTCGTGGGAATATTTTGTACATTAGATGCTTGGCTGACTGTATTAGTGTAATCTCTTTCTGACCAAGGTATGAGTGTGTGTGTTGAGAAAGATTGCGTGTGTGCCTGCTTCCGTCACGCAGTAAGTGACATGGCAAATGGAGAACTTATATTTGCAGAATGCTTTGCGGATTTATGCGGCGTATATATATGTTCTGCTTCATTGCTGGCACAGCTTCTGTGTGTGTGTGTGTGTTAAAAGTGTAAACAGGGTTAGCAGATTAATTTCTTCTCCAATCGCTCTCTCTTCTTCTTTTCCTCCCTTCTTTCATCCTTTGGTCCTCCCCACAGCCAGGATTTGAGGAGATCAACCCAGAGTGGAAGACATCGCTGGAGAGAAGGAAGAAAATAAAAGGTAGTTTGGCCTGAAGGGCGAAAGAGAACCTAGTTGGCTGCTGACATAGCAGTCCACCCTGGATACAATTTAATGATCTTTGACATGTCTTAGTCACTGAATTATACAGTTATTAAACATACAACCATATATTGTATGCCAAGGATAGCAAAGGCTGCCCATGGCTGTGTATGTGTGTATTTCTGTGCTTGTGTAGTTGCCCGTGTGTGTGTGTGTGTGTGTGTGTGTGTGTGTGTGTGTGTGTGTGTGTGTATTCTGTTTGTGCAGCTTTGACAGTTTTGGGCCAGTAGTGATGACAGCTGTGACAGCTTCTGTAAGCAATAATCTGTGTGATACTTCATCTCAAGCATGACAAGTGATGTCACATGTCCACATGTGTAAATATATCTTAGAGGAGGAAAGCAATTCAAAACGTTATGATCCCAGAAAGTGGGGCCACTGATGATAAAAGCTGTACAACACATGTTAAGGCAAACTTTTATTAAAAGTAGGGGAACTGTCTTTTCTGTTCTGTTTAGGTCAGCCTTCCCTGGTAGACAATCACATCTTTAACAGTGCCCTTATGTCCACCTGTCGCAGATAAGGAGCAGTTCTATCCGCTGGTAGATGTGAGCTGGTGGAGTGACAACGTGCTGATTTTGGCCCGCTGCTCTGGCTCTGTCACCGTCTCCTCTGTCAGGATGTTGCGCAACCTTCTGGGGAAATCCTGTGAATGGTTTGAGCCCTCACCTCGAGTCACTGCTGCACATGATGGGGGCTTCCTCAGCCTGGAGGTAAAAAAAAAGAAAAACATGTAAAGATAGGGGTGTTGATTTGTGGTTAGGAAAACAGAGTTTGTACAATGGTGTAGGGTTCATGAAAGCATCCTTTCACAGTAGTTACGTAGATGATAGATTTTGGACTTCAGGGCTTTAAAAGGCACATTGGAGACTACAGGACAGTTCATCTCTTTTATCAGTTTTCTACACTGCTTATTGAGTTCAGTGTGGCACACGCCTGAAGCCTATCCCAACATGCAGTGTCTGGGCAAGAAAAATGAAAGAGACTATATGGGTCACATGTTTGTCATGAGAACATCAGTTATTTCATTTTAAGTGTTAAAGAAAAGCAGAAAATGTGTTTGAGTGCACATTTTTAATGGAAGGCACACCTACTAAACATCGCAATTTTGTGAAAGAAGTATGTGCTCAGATCTTCTGTCAGCTGATGTGATATTGTGTGATTCATTAAAAAAAACATTTTTTTTTTTTTTACTGAAAAGCCCTACATCCTTATATCCCTGCAGGTATTTTCAGTTTGTTAGTGTCATTGTGTGAAACAATGTGTAATTGTTTATCTGTAATGGTAAAGACCTGGGATGAAAAATGATTTCCCGTGTCTTCATCCCCACACAAAGACCCTGATATCACATTACCCTGCTCTTTTCTTTAAGTCCTGTGCCTTTTGATTTTTTTTTTTTTTTATCTGATTGCGTAGAGCACAATAAAAAGAGAGCAATTTCTTTAGCTGCTAACTCTGAGGAAAGGTTTCATCACCCTCTTTGTGCAGAGTGGGGGGATGGGCATCTGTAGTTGTGTCTTACAGCAGTGTGTGTATTGATAATGCCTTGAACATGGGTTTTGATGTGAAGCTGGGGCTTGTATTGTGCGTATGTCTCCACAGATGTGGACTATTTTCACCATTTCTGTTTTATGATGATTGCTACACACAGCTGTTATACAGGTGCTAAATCCCGAGAGGCATTACTACAAAATCTGAGTATTTGCCACAATGTGCAGATTTAAAATGGGCTCCAACTGAGGCAATCACAGACCTAGACATCAGGTAAAGACGAGTGAAAGAAAGCACTTTGGACAGCTGGGATTTAGATTTTCTATTGAGCAGCTTGACCTTGCTGCTGTTTTGTGTTTAGACAGCCTGCTGAGCTAGCATGAGTGTGTTAAATTAAGTGTCCTCACCAACTTAAGCACAGCTAGATGTAAACTATGCTGGGTGCTTTATTTTTCATCCATCATTGAATGCTGACACAGACGTGCCCATATGCAGCATCAGAAAGTCACTCTGGGCAAAGACTGTAAATCTGAGGCTCAGTCATTGGAGATGCGTCTTCTTCTGTTTCACAGCCCTCATCTTATGATCTGGGCCAAAGAAACAGATGTATTTTATGTAAAAAGACAACTGTGGCTCTATGACCACTTTGAAGCCATGTATTGGCAGTGTCATTCAGAGTCTTGTTCTTCCACCCTCATCTTAATTTGTGTTGTCTGTGTGTTTGCTTCCTGTTTACCAGTGTGAGGTGAAGCTAGCCCAGAAGCGTGGGCGCCTGGAGAGCAGCCTCAGTGGGGGAGCCAGCGAGGATGAGGAGGGAGATGATGGTGGAGAATCTGATTCAGATGAAGAGTCCTCAGCCAAAGCCCGCTACTTTGGCTACATCAAGCAGGGCCTGTATTATGTGACAGAGATGGAACGGTTCGCTCCACCACGCAAGCGCCCTCGCACAGTTATTAAGAACTACCGTCTGGTCAGCCTGAGGTCAACCACACCAGAAGAACTGTACCAGAGGAAGGTAGGAGGCTAACACAGCTTGTAAATAACTGCACCTTCTGATGAGAAAACTAACTCTTTGGAAGCAATAAATTTGTGGGTGTCACTCTAAAGGCAATAATTTTATTGTACAGGTAAAAGCTCACATTGTGCCCCACAGTGAGGATACCCTGCTATTTAGCCAGCAGGGTGAGAACTAAATTTAATAAGTGGGTAGCAGATAACTTATGTGGGGTTTGTCTCTTGAATTTCAAAGACGTCCTCTGAAGCCTGAATCTCTGTGGTTACATTTTATGTTTGAGCACTTTGAATTGTGAAAGTGTTGGATCATGAGACCTTTGTATGGCTGCAACATAAATCCAACCCCTCTAGTAAATGGCTAGCACTGAAAATCTTGTGAAGAAACCTGATGAAAAAGATGAATTTCCATTAAATTTTGTACAGCCATTCATTGTATATTCCCCACAAAATAGTGAATCCTGGCTTTGATGATCCCCTGACTGATCTGTTGCTGATCCCCTACATGGATACTCCTCCAGTTTAGGGAGCCTTGATTTAGTTTACCATGTATCTCTATGTTTCATTACAATTGCAAATGATCTTTTTCACTATTGCGCATCATAGATATTTGTAAAAATGGTCAACTTCCAGCTTTCTTATGTACCCCTCTCTGTCTCAGCTCCAGTAGTTACCACCTACACCTCTCTAAACTGTTGCTTTCCAGTGTGTCTTGGTTTTGACAGGTCTGTGGCATGCATTTTCTTACTGTGCACCTCGGACAAGGAATATTTTGCAGAAATATCTATACTTAGACAAAGTTATATCCAGGGATGGATTTCAGTACATCATAAAGAATGTCTTGAGGGGGTCATGTTTTTTTTTTTTGCTATTTTTGTTTAGTATTTTAGTATCATGTTTTATATGCTGCAATTTATGTTGCATTTGTTGCATGTTATGGGTTTGGATGGTTGCCAGGTCAATCTTGGTAAAGAGATTTTGGTCTCAGTGGGACTTCCTGGTAAAATAAAAATGTTAATAATTTGACAATAAGAATTGTCATGATATTAGTGATAATATGGCGATTAACTCTCTAAAATCACAAATCTGTGGCCATCTACATACACAGAAATTCACATTAAACAGAAATTCACATTAACAACTTAAATTCACAGTCCAGCCAGAACCTCATAGATTTTAAACAGAAATTCAAAAATTCCTCCACAATAGTGACATAGTTGCTGCAGAATGGTGAATTAACTGCAAAATAACAGGTGCTCGGCAACCTTGCTTTTATATAGGAATATAACCAGTTGGCAACCATCTGAGTCAAAACCACTATTGCAAAGAGGGGTGTCGCAGATGAGTTGCACTCATTGGTGCAGACTGACTCAGATTGATTGCAACTTGTTGGCAGTCTGTCTGCGTTTATAAATTTAACGACAAATCTTCATCAAACTCTCTGAGAGTGATTGCAGGCAGTCCAATTCGGACCAATTGTCTGGATGTTACCTCCTACCAGGCGACCTGTGCAATTGCCTCGTGATCGAAAGTGGTCAATGCAACTACTTGCAATCAATATGAAAAAAAATCAGTGCAATCACCGGGCAGCCACCAACCTTTCCTAGTCACAAGGAGGTTGTCGTCCTATTTTTACCCTTGTAAAAGAGCAAAAGACTGAGCCGTAACATACACTGAGATAGGCATCATCAAAAAAATTTTATTTGCTAAAAATCAGGGCATTAGCATTGTAATCATCATTTGATATCATGAATAGATATTTGCTTGGTGGATTAGTGAGATGCTTAGTTACTCAGTCATATCACTTTATTTGTGCTGTTTTTTTTTTTTTTTTTTTTTTTTTTTTTTTTAATTTATTTTTTTGTTTTTTTTTTTTTTTTTTTTTTTGTATTTTTTTTTTTTTTTTTTTTTTTTTTTTTTTATATAATTTTTTTTTTTTTTTTTTTTTTTTTTTTTCCTGTTTTTTTTTTTATT
>VUQS01059817.1:13016-31411 GCA_015108495.1 Heterochromis multidens | reverse complement strand
TGGGAGGGGAAAGAAAAGAGACATTGCAAAAGAGACACGCAGTAACGCAAAAAAAAAAAAAAAAAAATGACTAAGGCTGACATATCTATGTTTTTACAATGCAGAGTAGCCCATGCAGCTTATGTGCACCAGCTCACCTTGCAGGTTACGGGCAAAATGTGGTTCTGTAAGGTTTCTCTGGCAAACTCTGCATTTCTGCTCCTTGTCCACTCTGAACTTTGTTTTTGAGGCCTGCATCTACAGAAGAGAGAGTAAAAGTGCAACAGAGCTCATAAAGAAAAAGAAGACATTCAGTGTTCACTGCAGTAAAAATGTGAACTATATCATTAAACTCACCCAAATGACCTTGTACCTCAAGAGCTCCGCCCGGGCCAAAGCCTGTTGCAGTCTCACCATCTGCCTCTGGTGGAAGGTTTCCCTGAGGGATATGACTAAAAACTGAGAGACCAGTTGAACAGACCAGGATTCAGGAAGGAGCTGAAGTACCTTCTCCAGTGCAAAAACCTGAGGGTGGCTGTTGAGTAAATCCACAGCTGCACCTGTGAGATCCTTGGACCTCAGGTAGATTTGGAGAAGAATGAGCAGGAGGACCTGCCTAAACTGTGAATCCTGGTCCTGGGCAGCCCTGCAGCAGTAGGCCTCTGCAGCCTGGAGGTCTTTCACCTCATGTACAAGCATCTGCAGTGCTTGGCAGTGTTCACCAGATCTACCAAGGAGAATGGCCTTCTCTGGGTGTAGGGTTGTTGACTTTACTCTGTCTGCAGTAAAAAATCATGACGTTTACTTTAATTTGCTGCTAATTCTGTAATGATTTATTTTAATACACGGATTATACACACCATACACTGTGGAGATGTTATAGAATTTGGACTCCCATAGCAGCTGCTGCAACTTCCCTCTGGTCAGCCTCACATTTGAGTCTCTTTCATCTTCCTTTTGCAGCATCTGAGTAACATATGCCAGGGCCAGACGGTTGTGATGGCTCTCTTCCTAGGGGCAGATTATATCAATCATGTCTGTGCATTTAATTTAGGCTATTAGATTATAAAGCTGTTGATGTACCCACCTCGCTATTTAAATCATGGATTAAATACTCAAGATAGAAAATCAATGCCAGTGGAAACGTCTCCAAGAACGCAAGGACATCTTGTGTTTCAAACTGACCATCTGGCGGGCGCTTGGTGAAAATCTGCACACCTGTCTTTATCAAATAAAGGAAAACGGTTCAATTTAATGACCACAAATTGGCTTATAAGGCAATTTTTACAAAAAACGTGGTGGCATTTAGAGCTGTTGATGTACCTGCATGAACACATTTACACATACGTTTACACTGTAATAATCTTATGGGATTTATCAGCATTTAAAACAAGAATTTAAACATAAAAAAAACAATTTTTTAATCAATTGAGGGTTACATAAAAAAATTCTCTGGCTTTGCCACTGACATTGTGTTTGACAAATTGCTGCCATATGAGCACACGGTGTCCCTTGGTTTTTCAGTCACATCTATCACACCCTTGTCAACCTCAGTTTCATTAAAACAAGATGGTGACAGCCAAAATTCTCAGCTTGAGGCTTCAAAACAGGGATACATAAATCAGTGGGTTATGTCCATATATACAGTATATGGTTTATGCAGACCAGAGACAGATTAAAGGAAAAGATCTCTTGACCTTCAGACAGTTTCATACTTATTAAACCATTCAGTGACTCTACTGCGAATGAGGGTATCACCATCCTGGAAGAAGTCATTCTACTCAGAATAGTTTCCTCCCAGGACAACGGATGGCAATTCAGATTTTCCTTTAATTTGTCACATGTCTGTATCTGCAATACATAGTTATATTGTACAACTCTGCCCTCTGCAGTTTAGCAGTGAGTGTGAAAAATGAAAAAGGCACCTCTTGGTTTCTTTGTAAAGTCCACTCTGCAAATACCCACATGGTGTCTTTGTCTCTGAGCTGACTGAGAGTCATCACTATGTGTCCATATACATCTGAGCAGGAAGAATCTTTGTAGAAGCCATCTGTAATTTTCACCCAAGTCTGGAAGAATATAACCAGTTAAAATACACTACTTTCATACATCAAGTTTGTGTGATCATATGTGATGTTTTTTGGAAAAAAAAAAAGACCTTTACTGCATCAGTTTGCATCCCATGGCTTTCATAGAGGAAACCTAAAGCAAAATATCTGAACAAAAGAAGTCAGAAAGATTCTCAAAAAGGGAATTCTTTGAAACAGTCCTTTAAAAAACCAAAGCATGTTTATGTCCTAAGGAAAATATTCTGATTTTTAGGTGTGATTGCAGATCATCTGTGTAACTAGTAATGTTTAATTTTCACCTGTGGTGTTGTTCCAGAACAGAGACACAGAGGTCCAGGCTGCACTTATTGGGAAAAGCCACAAGCTGTTGGAGTTTTTCACCATCTTCCATTTCTACATACAGCCTCAGGAGGGTGCTGTCCACTTCCTTACTGCACTTCAGGCCTTGCTCTGTCCCCCTTACTGCTCTGAGAAAATCTCCCAGGAAGGCCAGGTAATGATGAAATTTGTTTCTGTCCTCCTTCTTGAGCACCTGGAGATCTCTGCCCTTGTTTATTTGATCAAGATGAGATTGAAAGTCCTCACTGAGACACATATCAGGGTAGAGGCGGATGATTTCTCTGGGGTCCAGCTCCCCTTTACTGTTCAAGTGGGTAGTAAGTATAGATTTCTTTCAGAGTTTAATGTGGAATTCAGCAGAAAAGACACATTTCTAAAGCAGTTTTCTGAGATTTATTTAGCATGTTTTGAATTTGGAGTGTTATGTTAGGGGAGAGGGGGTTTACTCTCACATGAATAGATCTCTGGCTTGGGAAAAACCCTCCTGGTAAAAATGAGCAAATCCAGCGAGGCAAATGATGGCCTTCTGTAGCTCCTGCGAGGGAAAAATAGTCTTATTTTTAAACCAGGCACATATTGTATGAACATATTTAATGCACCAATATGTGAACTGAAATAACTGAGGCAGAAGACACTGTCACTCTCTTGAGGCTAAAATGTTACACTTCAAGAAAAACGAGCAGCACAAAAACGAGAAATGACTATGATTCATCAGTGTGTTAATTCTAACCTCTTCACCTTTAACCTGTAAGCTGAGATGTGGCACAGATTACACTAAAAGTCAAACACCATCTGCTGTCCTCAGTTGCATTCATCGACATCGAATGCACCTACAGTATACTCACTCTAATGTAACCAGTCTATGCTTTGACAATCTGATCTGCAGCAATGCAATGTTAAATTCAAACAATATTGTGTATTGCCAGTTGAGTTTGTAATGGATGCATCTGCAAATCAATGTGAATCTACAAAGCAATTGAGATATAGCAGCACTGGATATCTCCTAACAAAAGCAGACAGCAAAAGTAAAAGATTTGGAGACTACCTGATAACGCTGAAGCTAGATTTTTAAATCAGTGTGATGTTTGCATCCTTCAGCGTGCCTATAAATTCTGTTTCACCTTGTATGAGTCAAGTGGACGATGACTTTGAGCTCCTTCCAGCAGCAATAAGGCCTCTTCAACCCGTTCGTGTCTTACAAGTGCCTGGATCTGCTCTTCGAATGGCACCAAGCTCAGGCTGAAAATGTCTCTCTCTGTGAACACTAACACACCATCTGAGGGGAGATTTGCTTTTGGTTTTTAGAAACTTTCAGTAGGTGCAAGAATGACTGACTGAATTAGTACAAACTGAGACAAACACGACTACGTCTTTTAAAAACAATGACTAATCTGACCTGGATTAGATGATAAATTGATGTCGCCTGGTTTACCTGAAGTGGAAAGCAGACCCTTTGCTCCAGTGAGACTCACAGTCTGTTTGCGTTGCTGATCTAACATGCTGTAAACAGACAACAGTTCGGGCTGCAGGCTTAGGATGTAAGGGAAACATACTCCGGCTGCCAGCACCTCCTGAGGCCACTGCAGGGGAGGACGCTGGCATATCCCCGACTTCATCACAAACATGCCTGAGGGATGAGGATGGAGAAATGATATCTTGGCAAAATAAATATCCACTGGCTAGATGGATTAATGACTTATGATTGGTATGAAATGAGCTGCTTTGGAAGCTAAGAATAATGACACATGAATGTCAAGCCTGTTAGATAGTTTGGCAGCTCTTACCCAAATATTCAGGCCCATTCAGGAGGAATTCTCCTTGTCCAAGTGAGGTAACAATGACATGTTGCCTGCTGTGATTATGAGGAAAAAGCTCCTCACAGCTCCCAGTCTGAATATCACAGAGAAGGTACCTGTCCCTGGTGGCAAGACACACAGTTGCACCATCCACTGCCAAGGCCACAGGGTCTTGAAGCAAAGAGACTTCCTTTACAACCTCCCACCTGTCCACTCCCACCACATGGACCTGGAGCACTTTCCTGCGACTGGAGGATGTCACCATCCGCACACATGTTGCCTGCGATGTAAGTGATGAGTCGCACACCTCAAACAAAGACACATGCTGGATCTTCTTCAGAGCAGGAACAGGCTCTAAGGAAAACATGTTGAGGGCAGTAACGCTCCGGTCCCACAGGACCAGCAGATGGTTGAAAAGTGGGACTGCCCTCAGTTGAGTTACGGAGTTGCTTGAGCCTAGTTTTCTTGCCCTACCTTCTTTGATTTTGGTCAGGCCAATGCTCATGTTTCCATTTGTGCTGCTTGTAAGAATTAGGTGTTGGACTGTTGCATCTTTGGTCCCTATGTAAACATTTCGGTCATAGCACTCAAGGCACTGGATGCAGGATTTGCCCTCTTTTGAGACTGCTCGCTTTTCATATATGTGAGCTCGTCTGAAGGCACTAAAAGCCATTGCAAAAATTAATTGATGTAGGAAAAGGGATACAGCTCAAGCAGAGGGGAAAGAAGTTCTTTCAAATTTCAGAGATATGCTTAATTCAAAGCTGCAGTTCTTTTTCCGTGAAATAAATACAGTAAGACATTCCTACCTCTCTGCTCTTCAACCTCCCTGTAATTCTTCTACAAGTTTATGAAGTCCCCCATGTGACTATATCCTGACAGGAAATCTATGTCAGCATTTTGCGCTGCTCATCCTGCCATGTGAGGACACTTACACAACTCGTCAAACAGCCTCACAAAGAAAACCAACTTTTACAAGTTCATGGTGAGGAAGATGGATATTTTGAGGTGGCCACAGTTACGGCTACTTGTGTTCTTGGTATGCGCAAAGGCTAAAGCGGTCACTTTGGTCAGCGGATTATGGACAAGTAAAAGCGATCTGCTGATCAAACTATATATGGTCGCTTTGAGTTTGTTTACAACGTCCATGAGATGATGTGTGATGAGGTCAAGAGGCAACAGAAACGCAGCAAGGGGGATTGTTTTATAGCAATAATTGCCTCAAGGATGACTGAGAGAAGACACTGTGGTCATAAAAAAAAAAGAAACTTCCACCGCAGCTATATCTGTTACAGTGAACTTTGTGTCCTCTGTCCTCCCTATGGAATTTGAGTTAAATATACAAAAGGCTTGGGGCAGATTAAGTTATAATGAGATGAACAAAAGCAGTGCTAAAAAAATCTTTATGGCAACAAATATTTCACCCGAGGCAAATCCAAAATCATGCATCATTTATTGTTTCTTTAGTGCAAATACATTTTTATCTAGGCACAACAAATGTACAATAAACTGTATCAGACAGGTGATATTTTCTTTAGGCTGCAGCTAATGATTGCTTTTATCATCAAGAAAAGCATACATGCCAGACTAACTTTAAAAATGTGTCTTTATGGAAACTCTGTCATTGCAATCTGTGTGTGAGTGACATGCAAGAAATAATGTTGTCTTCTTTAAAAACACACCAAAATAATGACACTTGGAGGCTTTTTATACACCAGGCATTCTTGTGGGAAACTTTAATACATCCACAGTATTTGTATCAGAATGCAAGCTTTGTTGTCATTTGGGTAAAGCTGTGATCCTCTCGTGTAAAGGTCATTTCTCCCTCCCGCAGTCAGTGCACAAAATGTTGTCACGCTGGGTGAGGAAGCCACGTCCCACCAGTGACACAGAGCACTGCATGCAGATAAAACACTCACTGTGCCACTGGCGTTCCTCAAAGGAGATGTACTTGGCACCTGCCAGACCTGCATGCATCAAAGATCCATTTATTTATGTAAATGTAAAATCATCACCTTGTTTTGCTAACAGTCCCTACACAACATGAACTTAAAGGCTTAAATGTGAGGAGGAGAGTGCTTGCTTGGTATTAGGTTAAATGAAAACTCACTAGTAATGGGCTTGGTGCAGCCCACACACTTCTTTGCATATAGGTTGCTGAAGCACTCCAGACAGTAGGGGTAATTTTCCCTGGTGGTGAAGCGCTGGCCTGACAGCTGCTTTCTGCACCCAATGCATAGAAAACACTCGCGGTGCCAGGGCTTGTCTTGGTAGGTCACCCCACCTGTTGTGATGGCCTAGAAGTAGCACAAACCCAGGCAAGAGAAAGAAAGAGCTCAACACTAAGAGACACACAGTGCTGTTCCTGTTTCTTCCCTTTACTTTCCTTCCACAGTGTGAGTTAACACTAAAATGCCAGAGTCAGGGGAATTTACTGTAGCACTCAATATACATAATCCACTCAGCTGTAACCCTACCTTCTTACAAGCGCAGCACTGGTATGCAAACTGCTTCTCGAAGCAGGCCACACAGAAGTAACTGGTGTCTTTAGGGATGAAGGACTTGGTTCCTATTGGCTGCTGGCAGCGGTGGCACAGGAAACAGGTCTCATGCCAGCTGTTCCCCTTGTATTCCATTTTGCGGGAACCTGGCACACGGGACGAGAGCAGCTTAGTCAGCATATGGTCCCTCTATGACAGAAACACACTGCGGCCCAAAGCTGGCCTGCTTTGTCTGCAGGGAGGGGATGATGCAATCGAAATAATCTTGGAAAGAATTTCAAAAGGAAAAGGAAAAAATTCCATACCTTGGAACTTTTTAATATATATATATATATATATATAATTAACAATAAATGTGTATAATAAAAGCCTTAATATTTGTTAAATTTATATTTTTCCAGGCATATCTTTTTGCTCATTGTAGCTTCAAAGTTGATACTGTAAGAGGTTTAACCAAGTAACCAAAACCTCAGAACATATATATAGCAGTATATTATGATCTAGCTTTCTGGTGACATTATCCAGTACTATTCATCACTGTATGTACCTGGCATGATGGTTTTCTTGCATGTGATACACTTGGAGGAATAATCGTTTGCATGGCACTCAGTGCAGAGCAACAAATCATCCTTGGCTGCAAAGGCCTTTTCCACTAGAGAGCGGCTGCACTTGGCACACTTGAAGCACTGCTCGTGCCAGTGGCGATCCTTATAGGACAGATCCTGCAAATATTTAGCATGTGATTATTATTGATATTCTGTAAGAATAGTGGTTCGTTTAGAATGAGCACAAACATTTAACAACTGCTCTAAAAATAAAATACATCCACATTTCTCATCTACAGACTCAAACCAGTGACTTCACATTTTCATCTTGCACTACACTATTCTCTGTGCTACACTGTTGCTTCCTTACCTTGGAGTTACAGCCAATTGGTAAAGAGCATGCCTCGCAGCTGTTAGCGAACAAGTTCTCGTAGCACTTAGTGCAGTACTGCGTGTCCTCTTTCATTATGTACTTCTTCCCCAGCAGGGAGTCTCTGCAGTAATGGCAGTCGAAACGCTCGCTGGTGGGCATCTTGTTTGCTTTTCTTAGCTGTAGGTCAAAGAGAGCAGATAGAGGAAAATTGAACAATAAGGAAGAATAGGAGAGATGGGAAAAGTAATAGTCCAAGCAATTTCTTCTCCTTCTCATCAAGCAAGTAAAGAGGACAATCTTTCAAAAATAATTGGAGAATAAAAAACAGCAGTGTTATATTAAAGAGCTCTCTACCTCAGTTGATTCGGGCTGAGGATGAGACTGAAGCCAAGGACTGCAGAGAGGCACAGGGATGGGGCAGGGATGAAAAGGGGTCAGGCAGGATTATGGGGTATCCACTAGGGGGGCTTTTCTATAAATACAGACCCTCTTATTAGCAGTGATCTCTGGGGAGAATGGACATACTTCACTGCATCGTTCTGCACCTTTTAAGGGAGTTGATGGTGCGCTGATCACTAAGCCTTTGGACTGATTTAATCTTTGTTGTCTGATCTCCTGAATGTAAAAAAGCAGAGAGATTTGCAACTTTAGAACAAGAAGATTATTGTTGGGAAACATGATAGACCACCATATAAATAATGTAAGGCTTCCAAATCAATTTTACATATATACAGAAAATGCATTATAAGAGAAGATTTGAGCTTAAAAAGTGCTAAATCTTTTCAACACACTATTATCAGTTTGGACAGTGGTACCACAGCAGAGATAGTTAGCCATTTGGATGCTGTAACATGTCTGGACACACTTGTGGCCTTTGTCAGTGCCTCCTACACACACAAGCAGTTGCAGATGGCTTATGAGAAGTAGGTGCCAGCAGCTTTGTGGCTGCCAGGTACTGAACTATATTGCCAGGACCTCTCAGTGGCTATTGAGAGCACCTTGGCAGCACTTCAGAAGGGTGAAGCTGCGGGCTTGTGGATCTTCAATCCATTCCCAGCAAAATAAAAGAGGAGGAGCAGTAATGACAGTTTAAATGGTGACCACCCTGCTAATAGCTATACTCTTGTTACTTCTCTCTTTCTTTTCTACCTGTTTAACTATTTAAATTCATCTGCATCTTTCACTGACGGTCGACTAATTGCATTTGAATCATGGAACATATGCTCCTATCAGTTTTCCAAAGGATCAGGGGAGCAGACATCTTCATAAAAATAGCCTGGGAAGACCACCAGCCCGACCCATTGGCTTAATCCCTCACACACACACACACACACACACACACACACACAGGAAGGTCAGTGACAATGATGAGGCTAAGAGGAATGCAATTTTGTGTAGATGGACGCTATTCCCCTTTGTCTTCTCTCTACATTAACTCCAGTTTTGCTCCTTGTGAAGAAATTCATCTAGAATTACACTCTTGTACTAAATCCATTTTGGGATCAGCAGATGATGTTGGTACATGGTTTTGCAGTGTATGTAGGCGGTATCTGCAAACCTCTGAGGGAAAATGTAACACCATGTTATTTTTGACCTACACTATATGTGTTATGTTAGGTTTTCGGCACAAAATAACAATTTCATGTTCGTAATTCAGGCAAGGTTTTTATTTATTTATCTAAATATTTCTGATTTCAAGTCATGCCATTCTTCAGGTTCTTCTTAATTCTAAGCAGATCCATTGGATTACACCGAGTTATCTGATGCTCTAGATTAAATTATTACTGTATTGAATCCTTGCCCCCTGCTGCTCTTCATATCAGTGACTGCAAATCAAAAAGCCATGCAGAATATAAACAAACTAAAAACCAACTGTAGGACCAGTGCAGCCACTGCCTTGTGAAAGCTTCTAATCTTTGTTGCATTGCTACTCAGTGTGTCTGTCATCATGTGACATGCAGGCAGGGAGGAGGTGACCTATATTCTCCAGCAAACAAAAACTCTAACTCCTCTCTCTGAGTGTGTTGGCATAATATAAAAGTCATGAAAAATAAATTGCATGTCAACCGCCAGTGTTATTCACTGAATATTAAGACGCAGATTATTGTTTATTGCAGCTGTATCTGATAATCTGTGCAGGCATGTTTGTGATTTTATTATCATGGCTTTGATTTGTATCTGATGGAAAGCAGGTGCTAGTCGTCTCTTGGATTATTAACTTCTAGAGCAGACAGTGCCAACTCTGCCAAGCAAAAAGCTCGCTGATCTTGCATATTCCTTTTTGCCCTCTTAATCCTCTGAAGTCAACTAGTGGGCAACTGCCAACAGATTTCTTATGCGGCCTGTCAAGCCCCAATAAATAGGCCTTTATTTGACCTGGACTCGGGTGTCCTCTTATCTTAATGTATTCAGGCTTTACAATAAGGTGTCAGTAGCTGTTTTTTCCCCCCTTAATCAAGTGATCGCAGAGAAGAAGAGAAGCATTTACTTTGGTGGCTCCTTTGAGGTGGTGACTTGTTGTAGGCTGAGACAGATCAACACGACACAGTTGCATCTCTCTGAAGCACAAAAGCCTCACTGCACCAAAGCTGACAGCTGGTTGGCATGGTGATGACAGCATAAGTGGGATCCATTAGTTTGAGATGAGGAGCTGCCCCAGTAGTTAATAAGAGGACTCACAGAAACCTGCCCTTTGAGCAGGCCTCTGTGCTCTTCTGCTATGTGGAGAGCCCGCTTTCAACACAGTATTTCCAACTGAACAGGATAGCCACACGGGGGGGTCGCAGGGGGCAAGGAGATACAATCTACAAAGTCTACAATCTCACAAAACATTACACCTCTTCAGGGAGGCCCTGTGAATGCCTGGGTAATGCCTTCACCGACCCTGCTCCTCGACCCCCACTCTAGTTCTCACCAAAGTGAGTCATGGTATGAGCAAGTGACAAGATGTGTTACAGAGCCAGAAATTTGATCTCATTACTAAAGAGGAGACAGAATTGTCACCTTTTAGGCATGTACAACCAGAGACTTTATAGAAGAAGGACAACCCATTAAAATGTTCTCTGATGGTTTGCCTCATTTTTTAGTATTTGGATCAGCTGTAGACAAAGTTAGTGTTTTACTTTGGATGACAGAAGCTGCTAGTCAGTGTAGCACTAAAAGTTAGAATTTTTGCAAGCATTTGGAAGTAAATATTTGAATTCTAACATACCTTCTATAGGATCCCAAAAAGCTTCTCTTTTTTCTTCAGCATTCAGCAACACTGTCCAGTAATAATAGCTTCATACTTACTGAAAGACTTATATACAAGCAGTGGAGCATAAATAAACAAGTGTAAGGTAAACATGCTCCAGATTCTTAGACAGATATAAAAAGGCTACACACTCATTAGTGGATCAGGAATCTAGGGGCTTAACTTTTGTTTTGTAGGATTAAAATTTACATTTTAAACATTTAAATAACAGAGGAAGTAAATGGTAAAATGTCTACTGCCATTTTTAGAACATCAGTGACATTTATTATACTAAGAAATTGCAATATTCCAAACCCACATTAACTTATTTTTGCCACAAGCTCCAACACACTGACATCAGTATCAAAGTGTTGAGCAGATACATTATGATTTTACAACCATTTTTATTGAAAGCATCAGCTTGCTGTGACCAGGAAGAGTTTAGAATACAACCCCAATTCCAAAAAAGTTGGGATTCTATGTAAAATTTAAATGTAACCCATTTTTAAAAAATTCACAATAGAAAAAAATATCAAATATTTAAACTGAGACATTTTACTATTTCATGAAAAATATTAACTCATTTTGATGGCAATAACATGTCTCAAAACCTGGGACAGGGGCAACAAAAGGCTGGAAAAGTAAGTGGTACTAAAAAAAAAACAGCTGAAGGAACATTTTGGAACTAATTAGGTTTATTGGCAATAGGTCAGTAACATGATTGGGTATAAGAAGAGCATCTTAGAGAGGCAGAGTTACTCAGAAGTAAAGGCTGGCAGAGGTTCACCAAACTGCAAAAACTATGTCTACAAATTGTGGAGCACTTTCAGAATATTGTTCCTCAGCATAAAATTGTGAAAGCTCTGAATATCTCATCATCTACAGTATATAAAATCATCAAAATATTCTGAGAGAATCTTCTGGAGAAATCTCTGTGCGCAAGGGACAAGGCCAAAACTCCATATTGGATGCCTGTGATTATTGGGCAAAGTGGAAAACTGTTCTGTGGTCAGACGAATCAAAATGTAAAATTCTTTGTGGAAAACACTGCATCCTCCAGACTAAACATGAGGGGGACCATCCAGCTTGTTATCAGCACTCAGTTTAAAAGCGTGCGTCTCTGATGGTATGGGGGTGCATCAGTGCCTATGGAATTGGCTGCTTGTACATCTGGAAAAGCACTATCAATGCTGAAAGGTATATACAGCTTTTAGAACAATATATGCTCCCATCCAGATGACATCTTTTTCAGGGAAGGACTTGCATATTTGAGCAAGCCAATACTAAACCTCATACTGCAGCTATTACAAGAGCATGACTTTGTAGTAGAAGATTCTGTGTGCTGACCTGGCCTGCTTTCTCAGTTTAAACATGTTATATGTTTTCTGTGTTCTACAGTGAATAAAATATGGGTTCATGAGAGTTTTTTTATTTTCATTTTTCACAGCTTCCCAACTTTTTTGGCATTGAAGCTGTAAAATTAAAAAAACAAAAAACAAAAAAACAACTAGGATAGAGGCTAGAAGGAAGCTGAAAGGAAATGCAGAGCCAGTGATAATTACCTCCAGGTTCAATGGTACAAGTGATCTCACAGGTCACTTCATCCATGTTCATTAAAAAACACTGATATGACCACTGTGAGATGTTCTGTATTGACTGTAACAGAGCAAATGTGAAATCTACTAAGGACAGTGACCCTCGTCTGTGGCATGGTCTTGAGTTCTACAAACTAGAGTGACAATCCCCCCACCACCATCTGAACTTTCACAGTAATCCCCAATTGACATAGACGGATTATTTGTGCCACTGATCCCAGCAACACACACAAACTTATCACACATGTTGACCTGTGGCATTGAGTGGAGGTACTTGACAAAGATGTGTCATCTCTACGTGGTGTATTGGATGACTGGAAATACCAAAGTGCTAGTGAGGATATGGGGTAACTAACAACAGCCGGAAGATTGACTTGTAACCACCACAACATTCTCTCCTCCCTCTCATCAATCACTTATCAAGGCTTTTGGATGGCTATTTATACCCCCGCCTGCATTGCATGGCAATGTAGAACAGTGTGGGCATCGAGTGTGGAAATGACATTTGATATAGATGCAAGAATGCATAGGTGGCGTCCTGCAAAATGTTTAAAGCCAATTCTCATTTTTAACCTGAAAAATGAGAATATTGACACTATATTTATAAGACAAATATAAAGGAGTAGTTTGACATTGTAGGAAATACACTTATTTGCTTTCTTTCCTTTTATAGTTTTATGCAACTGATATCAATGTCATGTCTGTACAAAAAATATGAAGCTACAGCCAGCAGCTGTTTAGCTTAGCTTAGCATAGTTACAGGGGAAACAGCTGTATGGGGATTAAACAGGTATTTGTTTAACCCCATTTAAAATGGCTGTGCTGCTTTTGTACAGCTTAGCTTCTCTACAACTTTTCCTGTTTTCAGTCTTTGTGCTAAGCTATGCTGGCCAGCCAAGTTTATATATAAGTAGATTTTTAAATGTGTAAAAACAACCATCATTCATACTTTTTCAGACAGTTTCAGCATTATCCAACCATCCTATATTATGTAATACATTATCAGGCATCTCTTTACACACAAAAAACCCCAAAACACTACGCTTTACTAATTTTTGCTCATTTGTCCGTATCTTTATTTTTTGACACTATCAGACATATACAGTTAAACACATTTGGCAAAATACAATGATTTGGCAAAAAAAAAAAAAAAATGTACTGACTGACTCACTGATTATTTCAGTGAACTGGCATCAAATGAGCATTTCTGGTGAAACAACATCCCACCTACGATACAGCATTTTTTTTAGGGATACCAGGTCATACAGCATCCAGAGAATCACTCTCTGGTGCAGCAGTGACCCACTCACAGATTCAAACAGGACAGAGAAGCTGCAGCTCCTTGTCTTTGTTTTTGTGCGAAAAATAAGAAAGAAAGAAAGAAAGAAAGAGAAGATGAAGGAGACAGACACCACCCAAAAGGAAGATAAAATTAAAAAAATGAACTTTTGTTTCGTAAAGTCACCAACCACATTGGACAAGAAAGCTTTGTTTTCATACATGAGATTGGACTGTACAATATGAAACCATGACTGGCAGTTTCATAGTTAACCTGTGGGATGGGCCGAGGTCTTGGAGGACAGTTTATAAACTCACAATAGCTTCATCTAAGACGACCACCGGCACAGTGAGTCACACAACTCGACATGAATAAAAGTGCTGTATTTCTGCTGCAATTTGGCACAACTTATTTCAGTTAGGTCATGCCAACAGGATTACCACCAAATACAAAAAAAAAAACTCCTTGAATGTAAAAGTGCCTCCCTTGATGAAAACGCCCACCTCACAACAGTTAAACGCATCATTTCTGACGCCGTTAATCCTTTTTCAGGTGTCTCTCCCTTTAACTTGATTCACAGTCACTCGAAGCACCAGACATTACTTACAAAGGTACAGCGCAGTCACGGTCACTTCCAGACAACAACTGCATGATATAAAGAGATTTAACATGAAAAATATATACAACGCTGCTGGAGTTCCCTCTGTCTGCTGGACATAAAGGAATGATCTGTGTTACTGGGCTGGTTTGATCCAATTTCTGCTTCAATTCACTCCAATGTTTATATACAGGGTTCACTATGGCATTTGGAACCATACTCCATAAGAAAATAATTGGTTTCATCCTATTTTACATCAGTGGTCCCTTTGAAATTGAAGAAATATTAATCTGACAACTTCACACGTTCTATATTTTGACACAGAAGCTCATCTTGCATAAAATCTTGACAAGAATTTGTACAGTACTTTCTGTAAAAAACATAAATCTCTGTTAATAGCTGCTGAGTGCTGTTGCAATGCATCGTTCAGTGAATTAGCTGTTCCAACGACATCTGAATGTGATGCGATATCTACAGATACTGAGCTGTCTTCTTGTAGTGCGACCTCGAGTGCTATGAAAAAATAATAATAATCCAGAATCACATTTTTCACATGCAAACAGTTACTCCCAAACAGCATTGAGGTGTGATGAGTCAGACAATAATATGGATAACCTTGCAGCAACAAGAAGAAAACAGGTCACATCTTTCACTGTTTTCTTCACACGTGGGCCAATTTCTTTTCATCTTAGTTCACACTCACTTTACCCATGTGACAAAGTCTGCTCAAAACCATGAAAGAAATATCAGTGTATATATCTGAGGTCATAATGTGGGATGAGAATACAGCACTCAATAAATAACTTAATCAAATTGTTGTGCTATGTGCTCATTTGGTGCTCTTTCTTCTTACTGCAGTCAGTCAAAAATGACAGACTTTCCAAATTAAAATGCATTGCGAGGAGGCGTGTGTGGGAGTTTCATATTGCAGTACAATGGCTCTGTGCTGTGCTATCATCATCCACATGGTATCCAAAACACCGTGACAAAATTACAAGAGACAATGAACGATTCACAGCAATATTAAATAGCAACCTCCCTTTCACAGAACGGTGACATCTTCTATCGGACACCACCAGGGTAAAGATCGCCAAATGCGATCGACACATAAATAATGACCATCTGTCTTAGTGTAAGTATGTGAAGATAGGTAACAGTTTGATTAGCAGTGCAAATGCAAACTTACAAAAATATGGAAAAAAATTACAGCTACATAATTCCAAAAATACACAATATGTACATGACCCTATTGAACCATTTTCACATTGGATTTTAGTAAACAATGCATAGGTGACTTCATCACTAGCACAGATGAGATTGATTTTATCATATAATGCCTCATTTGAATAAATATTACATAAATATTTTCACTTTTATGTCAGCCCCCCTTCTCTAGTCAACATGTTTCAAATGTCTGCTGTGTGACACTTCATGAATAGGTGATATTTAAAAAAAACAAAACCAAAACAACCTTGCATTGTGAATGTCATCTGATGCACGGAAACGTTTATACAATCATGCAATCACACTAAAAAATAGAACAAAATCATAAAAAAATAGCAGCAGATGGGGTCATGTTAAGCAAAACATGGTCGGAAATAACAATGAAAAAAATCTAGTGCATTTGTAAAAATTTGATAAAAATTTAAAAAAAAATTATAAATTAATAACTCAAAAGGCAAAGTAAGGCTTAGCAAAATTTGACAGCAACTAAAATTCAAAGAAAAAAAAGAAGAAGTTGGACGTCTTATTGGGCCTATGAACCAATAGTAAAACACCATTCAGCTGCTCAGGACAGAACAGCAATGAACCTCAGTGTTAACCGAAGGACAGAAATCTTAAAGCACTGCCTTTAACAACATAACAAGAACCGCACAGCCCTTCAAATCTCTAGCCGCCCCAGTACCACTTGTCAAGGTTATTGAATGCCTTGTATTCCTTGTGCCTACGCAAGTAATCACAAGCCAGGCATGTGTGCTCTGCCCAAAAATAGGCCTTCTTTACTTTAAAGTGCCGCCGCCACTCAAAGTACCTGAGGTACATTTCCTCATTTTTGTCCAGGAGCAGCAGGTAATCAGCCAATTCCTTCGGCGAGCTGAAGTCATCAACATGAATGAAGGCGTCTCCCTGGATAAAGTTCTCATAATTCTGCCTGGGCGGGCCAAGAACCACTGGCACTGTTCCTACTGAGAGTGGGTTGTACAGTTTCTCAGTAATGTAATCCTTGTGGATGGAGTTCTCAAACGCCAGATAGAACTTGCAGCTGGCGATGGTGGGGAAGTAGTCTTGGTCAGAGATATACTCCCCGAAGGCTTGTCCATATGCATGAACCTCAATGTGTTTGTACAGCTCATTGTAATATTTCACCCGCACGTGGTCCTGGTTCCAGTTGCTCACGATCCAGCAGATCAGCTTGTTTTTGCTGGGTGGTACAAAATCCTCCTCTCCCTCTGCTGCTACGATGGACCCATAAGGCACTTCAATGTCAGCATCCTGACGGTAATTGAGAGTCAGATTGAACAGGTTCTCTATCCCAGGTAGTTGGGATGAATGTGATGGTGACTCAAAGTTCATCCATATCCACTTCTGGAACGATGGTCGCTGGAGCGGTGGCAGATTGGACAGGTCAGTGCTGATGTCTCGGTGATGGATGACGACCCCATCCGACTTATTGTAAAGGTTCCTGTCTGCTGTGATGAAGCAGCCATCAATGTTGAAGAGGGAGCTGCAGACGCTCAGGTCATACGTTTGTCCGAAGGGCCAGAGCCAGATCAGCACAGTGGTCACGTTTTTATCGCTCTTGGTGGAGAAGAGGTTCTTAACCCGGTCTGTGGATACTGTCGACTCTACAGGACCCGATAACCAGCTCGTAGATGGTTTAAAATACATCAAAAACAGAGTCACAAAGCATCCCAGTATAAAAGTACCAAGCAGAAGGGGTCGCAGGATTCTGTGAAAAGGTGCAGCTGGCATACTCTGTCCTAAAAAGGGCAAACCAAACAGAAAAAACTCAATAACGTCATGGCCAGCAGGGTTCAACATCAAGACTGGTCACCTTATCATGTTAAGGTTTTGCATATTACCACCATGTAATAATGTCTACTGGATCATTGACTCTGAACAGAATCTGTGCTTTTAAATACTTAGTCGTATGAATGTGTGCTGTGCTGTGTTTAGGGCAATAGTTTGCATCAGTGCTCATAAATAAAAATGTGAATCGTTCTCCATAACATTACAATACAAACCTGGTGGATTTTACTGAATGTTGAAATCCAAGCAAGAGTAGAGGTTGTGGGAATTTGAGGGAACAGCTCCTACATCGGATCGAAGTTTGGATCGACCTCCTTTGTGCTTCAGTGCTCATAGGAAAAAAAAATTACAGGTTGCAGCTAGGAGATGCTTCTTTGCTCTTAGGCAGAATAATAATGATCCTTAATGATTGAACGAAGTGTGTTTGATCTTGAATTTACAGATCTTCTTAATGATGCCTCCTTTACATAAGCAAAGAGAGAGAATGAGAGAGAATCAATTAGGCTAGAAAAGAGACAAAAAGCAAGCACTATAATGACGCCTCCCACTCTACCTATTCTCTCCTTACTTGGCCAGCAGGCTTGATAGCTTACCTGTGGCAATTAACACATAATTAAAAAGAGCTTGCCACTAACATTCTTGATCTCTTCTCCCACACAGGCAGGGGTGCAGATTGTTTGGGTTTTGTTTTAGTTTAACTTACTTTCTTTTAAAGACCTTCATCACATACCTGCATTCACACACTCACCACATCACTGATTTAGTCATTCATTTCTTTTGAGTTAATTACATTTTGGTTCTTTCAAACCTCTTTATCTGTGTGACCTTTCTATTTCATCTGAGCTTTGAGGCAACTTAAAACAAAATGCGGACTTGTTGACTTTGATTTCGAACTTGGCATAACAAACTAGTTTAGTGGCTTTTTTGGCCTAGTTAGTAGTTAGTTAGTAGTGGCATGAATTGCTTTTGGACTAGGTGGCTCTTATGAAAGTTTATTAGTATCACTACTGTAAATTCTTTTGTGGGGGATACACACAGGTATTTGGTTTTAAGCTTGGG
>VUQS01059817.1:0-12996 GCA_015108495.1 Heterochromis multidens | reverse complement strand
GGGGGGGGGGGGCAATGTTCTTGTTTGCTCATAGTTTGAGTTTGTTAGTGCAATGATGGTTCTTGAATTTCCCTACTAGGTTTTAGACAGTGGGTTATGTGTAGGGAATCCACCATGTCAACTGTAGAGTGGTGGTGAATGTGGGTAGAGCTATATGCTCGGGAATACCTCAGTGGTTTTGGTGGGATCACTAGTTTAACCAGTTGCCTTCCCACACCACTGATTTAGACCATGTAAGTACCCCCCACAATTAAAAAAAAAACCTGCTAGGTTGAGTTAGATGGCTTATGATGAGCAAGTAGGGGAATTGTTCTCCAGTTTGCCATTGCTGTTTAGATCTGCTGCACCATGGCTTGTCCATGACTTGTAAGTGGTGTTTTCTGGTGGAAGCTCCTTCATTGGAGTCACTGAATCAGTGCTAAAAGGCCCAGGTCTTACAGATTGCTGAACACTTTTTTAGTAACTTGTTGTGGTATAGGACCTTTGTGTTGGGGTAACAGATCACTTTTTGGTTAGGATTAGTTGTTGCTTCTTTTGGTTGTAACTTGGGTTGAATAATCCTTTTGGGTTGTGGCTGCTGTGCTCTTTTGTATTGCCCATGTTATTATAGTCTGTGTTCAGTGTAGGAACTTTGTATGTAACACTTAAGCTGCGTACACACTGGAAGTGAATCTCTCGTCGTGCATCACTTTGAAGCTCACGGCTGGTCGCTTGTGGATGTTCCAGGCTCTGGTAGTCTAGGTAACAATCTAACATATTTACCACCAGGTTATATGCCAATCAGTGATATCCTGCGTTCTCATTGGTAGTCGCTTCAATCGCTTGCCTGGGATTTGGAAAAAGTTTATCTCAGGTCCCACTCACTTTATGTCCTTGACTTTCTATGGTCTCTGGTCGCCATGTCGCTGCAAATCGCTTCCAGGTGCAGCCATATGGAGGCAATGTTCGGGATATGACTGTCCAGTTAGGCTACCTAGCATGTCACTGTTTACTTTCTAGTTGTACCTTCTTTCTCTTGGTCTGTCCTACTCTCTTAAATATGCTTACAGGTAGGCTGCGATAAGGATAACGGACTAGCAAAGTTGAGGTAAAACATTTTAATAGGCCTACAGTGTCTGTCAATCTAGAATCTTTAACATGACAAGTGCTACAATTTTGGTCTTTTGGCTGTTTCACTGTTTTGGTAAAATTGGAACTTTATGTGGAGTACCTGATTGGTCGTCAATCTTACATGAGTCCTCTTGGTGTAGGGAGTTGGGCAGGGTGTGAGAGACAGGACTTAAGAGGAAGCATACGTGTTGTCACTTGGCTAATTGTCTTAAAAAGGTTATGGTGCTCACATTTTCGCTCTCTTCTTCCCTGCAGGCAGGAAAGCAGTTTGTTTTTGTTTGGTTTGAATGCATATACGTGCATTCAGACAATCACCATGACTGGTCTAGCCATTCTACATTTCTTCTGAGTTAATTAAATTGTTTTTTTTTTTTTTCAAACTCTATAATTTGTGTGGTCTCCCTATTTTCTATGTGCTTTGAGCCACTTCATAGCACCACAGAAAAAGCTTTTATATGCAGTCTGCGTGCAGAGATGAACTTAATCTCCACAAACAAATGTTTTACACAAAACAAAAAAGTTACTGCAAAAATAGCCAGCTAGTCCTAGATATTTTCTAAAAGTTTCCAGGTAAGCATGGATGTAGGTTGTTATTTTGGGCATTCACTAAGAGAATGCTGCCATCTTAAGGCTGTGAAGAGTAGAAGGGCTCTCTGGGGCTCAACACACCTGCATTTGGCATAGAGGCCACACAAGCGCAGAAAGTGTGCAGAAATAAAGCTTGAGATCATTTTTTTTCTTCCATGCATTCCTGAAGTATATCTAAATTAGTAACACCAAAGGAAACAGTGACATGTTCTGTATCATCTGGGCTATGTGACATACAGGGAAGAGCACTGGCCTTTACCTCCTTCATCAATGCTTCATCCAAACCTTTGACTTTGGTACACAGATGCACCCAAAGGCCACATGAGCCAGAGATGGATTGAGATAAGAGCCAAATGAGTGTGACTCCTTTTAAAGGCTTATGGTATCAATACATTTTCATGTAGGGAAAATCCTCTTACAGCACTCAAACATGCTTTCTGTCAGCTGCAGTGATAAGCTCTTTGGTTAACAGAGGATGCATCCCATGCATGCCATCATGTGCTGGTGTCAATTATATAAAACACCCTATATGAAAGAGGTTGACCTGTATTGCAGTGATCAGATCAGGCCTAGTAAGTGTCTCCACTGTGATTATTATAAGAGGGGGCACAGTGTTTTTTTTAATTTTTTTTATCTCTCTTTCTATCTCTGAACCAGCAAAATGAGACTACAGAGAGACTCATGCAGCTCATTCACATTTTTAAAAAGCATAGCTGGGGTTTTGTTAAATGCATTGTGATGTATTTGGGACACAGAAAGAGCACCGCATGGGTGAGTAGTCTGCAGAGAGGCCACATTTGAAGTGGCTGGAGAGCAGTAGAAAAAAAGAAAACACAAAAAACAACGCAGCCACACATTTTTTTTTTTTTTTTTGGCAATATCAGTCACAGAGATGCATTAAATCCCACACAGAGGTTTTGGTACCAGGTATGCAAAGGAAAAGCTGCACATGTTCACCAAAAATGTACATCTTGTCTTTAGCTTGCACCACGATTTCTGGAAGGAGCATCGCACTGGCTCAAAACGGACACTCCATCTCAGGTGAGAATTAATTTCCAGCCACCGAGCACTGAAGGTCATTTCAAAACCTGACGCTATAGTGGAGCCACTCTTTAAAATGGTTGTCTTTCGGCGTGACACTGCATTGAAGTTGATGGTAATAGTAAAGCTGCACTGGAATATTTTCCAGCGGTGACTAACAGAACCCCTCTTTCCGCAAACAATATAAATAATGGCATGGAGGGTATAGTATTTGCAGCTAAGAGCGCAAGGTTTGAAATACAAGTCACATTCATGGGAGAAAAACATCCATGTCCCCTGCAGTGTGTGAACTGTCTAGTGCATTAAAAATTTAAAAATGCAGTGTACAATCAAACACCCCAGGGAAAACGAGAAGCAGTGGCTATGTGTGACATTTTTGCGCAATTTTTGCGTTTCCAATTAGCTAGGGAGGGTTTGCCGTTAAAATCAGGTAGAAGCTCAGGCATAGGATGCAAGGGGGTGAAAAAAAAAAAAGACACAGCCATGCATTTTACTCACCATCGCGACAGGCGTGAGTCAAAATAAAGCTTTCTTCTCATTTCCTCCAGGGGTCCCTTTCAAAGACACCTTGGAACATATGGAAGATGTGGATGCGTTTGGAATAAAAAATCAAGCCCGCACGCCGTATTTGCAGCAATAGATTCGGGGGAGCCCGCATCCATCGTCTTGATCCCGAAAAATGATGATACCTACTGTAGCAATGTGCGCTGAATCTTCTCCAGTGCTGCACACCGACGCAGAGAATGATGGCTGCAAGAAAGGGGGGGAAGAAGAAAAAAAATCGCAACTACCTCGTTTGCTTGCACACTAAATTCATGTCCCGGTGTGTGAGGGCGCCATGTATGCTCAGGGATGTGATGCGATGTGGAATAATTCCCTGCTGCCCATGCGCTACCTTTCTCTGTTTACCGTCGGTGCAGCTGCAGGCTGTGGCGGAGCGCTAGTGTGAGTGGGATGCTGAGATTCCGCTTTAGTGCATATTAGACTTTAATCATCTGCTTAAGGTTCTCATTTGAATAAACAGGTCAGTCATCTCTGCTGAGAGGAAGCACGGGATCAAAAGGTTTCATCTCATTTGGTCTGTACAAATTAATGGGAGGTCTATGTGTTGCATGGACGGCTTTTAGTGATGTACCATAAGCTGAACTGTGACTGCCAGTTAGTGAGGATAATGCACCACAGCCACCGACTGAACCAAAAATACAATTATGGTAATTTTCAGCAAGTTTATTAAATATTTTTCGCATTCTTAAATCACATGCAAAAACAACTGACTAAATAGGGAGATTCACTTTTCTACAAAGAGGCTCACAGATGTGGTTTGCCCCATTAAACCTTAAACATGCCTCGTGATTTCTTTTAGCCAGTCAATTAATCATTTACAGTGTTGGTCTAGTGGTTTAATGTTGTAATTCAAAACAATTGGAGGACTTGTGAAGAGGCTCATTTCAAAATTAATGATTAAATTCAAAGGTGCATCAATTGAGATAACACGATTTTGTATGGGTCAAACTCCAAAAAATCTGGACTTCTCCTATGCTGTGTCAGATCAAAGGCAGCCTCGCACAACAACAAGGCAAGAAGACACGAAATACACCCAGGATGCCCAGTTGGACTAAGAGATCTTTGAGTTTGACTTCAGTAAGCAAAGCAACACCTGGACAAGCCAGAGCCAATTTGGAAACAAGTGCTATGTGCAGGTGCAATCATCAAAGGTACCTTTTAATCAAAAAAAAGAAAAAGCAGCAGCATTTAATTTAAAAAAAAATTGCCAACTGTTAAGCATGAAAGCTGCTGCGGTAATATTCTGATTTGGGAGCCAGTGTCAGGAAAATTGCCCGGATTGAGGCAAGAATAAATTCCAATAAAAGTCAACAAATTCTGGATGCAAATGTCCTGCAGCCAGCCAAGGATGTACAACTGAGAAGATGCTGGGTTATACAATTGGACAATGATCTATAGCAGTCCTTAAAACTTGCTGTGAACTACTCGAGGAAATCCAAGCTGAAGCTGAATGGCTCTCACACCCAAGTTACTTATAAATCTGTATGTCCAAGAAAGCCAAAACAACAACAACAAAAATTCTCAGAAGTTCAAGTGATCTGGAAGGAAGACCGGCTGAAAATTAAGAGACAAAAACAGAAAGCTCACTATATGACTTCAGAGAAGAGATCTGTTCAATTTAAATAACTGTTTGCTGCAGGGACTGCTTCAACAAAATGTGTGATTTTGTGCAGATGTGGCCAAACAGCTGTGACCATGCAGCTGTATGCATCGATAGCTGCACAATCTAATAAGAGAAGTGCCTGTTTAGGTGATACATGCAATACTTGTACCATGGCAACAGCCCATAAATAAGAAGGCAATCTACTGCACAGATAAAAACCAATCTTGATTTTGCCCTCCATTCCCTCAGCTACAAATCTGTTTCAACAACTGAACTGCTATCCTTCTATCCCGCTGCTGTTTGCATCATTATGACTCATCTCAGATTTTAGACTGACATGTCTTTGAAATGTCAAAATGTATGTTGGTTTTTTTTCTTGTACTGTATTTTGGGCTGAACCCAAGTTGAAAGCAGAATGAGGCAACAGTTTTATTCCACCAGACTGCTTTGTTTACTCGTGTCTCTGCCTCCTTCCAGAGCGCACTTTATTTCTGTTCAGGTTTAATATAGTCACAGATCACAGAACTGCAAAACATGCCTATGCAGTTTCAGATGGTAAAATCCAATAATAGTAAAATGTATAGGGGTTTTGCAAACAAGAGGTAATAAGACATCAGTCAAATTAACAATAATTCCTTCAAGTGCAACAAAATAACATACATCAGCGAAGCCAAAATTAAGATAATTAAGTGGTTCACTTGCCTCAGGCTTTGCAAATCATTTGGCTTTTCTCATAAAGTTATTCTTCATTTGCATTTTGTTCTGCATTCAGCAAGCAGAACTCCATTTAGTTTTCATTTTGTTTATACCCCCATGAATAAACATCTGCTATGGCTCTTAGTCATTTCATTCTTGCCACCTTCGTCTCTCACCACCAAATATCGCCGCCCATTTGCGAGTTATTTCCAGGTAGATTGATGGTTTATTGGGCAGATAGTCCAGATACACCGTCTGGCTTGTTTTTGGAATTGCCATCTCAATCTGAGTCCCCTCATGCCACTCGTTAAAGGATGTTATAGAGATAAAATCAGGCCTTGCTTCCAGTGCTGCACTCAGTGAGGTTTCATAGTATTTGCCATTAATGCGGTTTCGAGTGTTTTGGAAATTCCAGGGTCGAATGCTCGTGTCAATATATCCTGGGCCTACACTTGGAATGAACATCAGGTTGTTATCTTCACAGAAAGCTTTTATAGTGGCCCAGTTACGCTGTGTGGACCCATAGGAAAAACCGTTAGTAGCAAAGTAGGTGTAAATGCCATCGAACCCTGCTGTCAGGATATCCCTCTTGTGTTTCTCCTCCACCAGCAGGGCAATGAAGATGGCATCATATGGGGTATCCCTGATGCTGTTGGTCTCTGTGTGTTTTAGCAGTTTGGCCCACTGCTCCGAGTTCATCAGATATGAGTCATACAAGTAGAAGAGTGGAAGAAGTTTGCCAGTGTTTGTCAAGTACTTGAAAAAGGCCGGGTGCTCTCCGTATCTGCGGAGGGAGGGATCAGAAAAACAACCAGAGTCAAAGGAATAGAAAGGCGATTCCAAATATCCAGATAATATTAATGACATTTGAATGACTTTGAGGACAAAAATCAGTACTCACTTCTCAATGATGTATTTAACATTAGTAAACATGTTGACTTCATCCCTTCCTTTGTATGGCTCAATGTGAAAAGCTATCTATAACACAGAAACGATGACAAAAAAAGACACGGGATAATAATCACAAATCATTCAACAACAAATACTTTTCCTCATGAAAGATATTTTTAAAGGATTAATTTCATTCAAGCAACTGCCGCAATCTCCATACACACCTTAATGTGGTATTTATGAGCCACTTGAAACAGCAAAGGCACAATGTCTTCTGTTGAGTCCCCGTTGTCATCCTTCATATTGGGAGGATACCAGGAAACAGCAATGACACCTTAAAATAAACAGTTACAGTATCAATATGAAATCCAAAAGTTGAAAGAAAAACAACCAAACGGAGGTTCATAAAGATAATGGGATTTGTTTAATGTAAATGTGTAATAAATCTATATTAATTGTGTGGTTGGAGCAATATTAATTAGGTTTTCCTTGTATCAGTATGTCACTATTATCATACTGTAGCTACTGACACATAATCTTTTGCACTGATAATTATAAAAGGGAATTCAATTAGCTGTGCATGAAAGGAGTTTTTTGTTTTATAGTTGGGAACAATATTGTTACTTTGTGTGAAAAACTAAGCACTAACCTATAAATTTATGTAGTTCAATACAAAGCTTCTAAGTGGTCCAAAGAAAAGACAACACATCATTCCAGTTTTAGCTTAATTGCATTGACTTAACTCCTTATTTTGCCTGCAGGTCTCTGAGGTCATCCTCCCTCAGCTTCTCTCAGTGCCCCAAGGCAACAACAACTCAATTAGTTCTAAAGACCTACTATGCTGTTGAAAACTATTTCCACCCTTCCTGATTTCTTCTTTTTTTTTTTTTTTGCATATTTGTCACACTTACATGTTTCAGATCATCAAATTTTCACATTAGACAAAGATAACCGGAGTAAATAAAAAATGCAGTTTTAAAATGATGATTTCATGTATTAAGAGAAAAAAAGCTATCCAAACCTACCTGGCCCTATGTGAAAAAAGTAATTGCCCCCTAAATGAATTTCCCTATGGGATCAATAAAGTTATTCGTATTCGTATTCGTATACCTAATAACTGCTTGTGCCACCCTTGGCAACAAGAACTGCAATCAAGCTTTTGCAATAACTGGCAATGACTGTGGAGAAATTTTGGCCCACTCTTCTTTGCAGAATTGTTTTAATTCAGCCTTATTAGAGGGTTATTAGGCATGAACAGATTAAATCAGATTTAAGTCCAGACTTTGACTAGGCCACTCCAAAACCTTTTTTTATTTTTGAGCCATTCAGAGGTGGACTTGCTGGTGTGTTTTGGATCATTGTCCTGCTTGACAACCTAACTGTTTTCCCAGTCACGTTTTTATTGTTGAATCATGAACACTGACTTTAACTGAGGGAAGTGAGGCCTGCAGTTCTTTAGATGTTTGTCTAGGTTCTTTTGTGACCTCTTGGATGAGTCGTCATTGCACTCTTGGAGTAATTTTGGTAGGCCGGCCACTCCTGGGAAGGTTCACCACTGTTCCAAGTTTCTCCATCTGTGGATAATCATTCTCAACGTGGTTCACTGGAGTCCCAAAGCTTTAGAAATGGCTTTGTAACCCTTTCCAGGCTGACAGATATCAATTACTTTTTTTCTCATCTGTTCTTGAGTTTCTTTAGATTGTGGTATGATGTGATGCTTTTTGAGATCATTTCCAAAAAAGTGTGGTTAATCACAGTTAATTGATGATTTAACAAGTGGGGCAATTACTTTTTCACATATGGCCAGGTAAGTTTGGATAATAAATAAAATCATCATCTAAAAACTGAATTTTGTATTTACTCTACAGTTTGATGATCTGAAACATGCAAGTGTGACAAGTACGCAAAAAAAGTAAGAAATCAGGAAGGGGGCAAATACTTTTTCACAACACTGTACATATTTTCACTTGCTTTTACTGAAGTCCATCATGAACTTTTTCTTACTGCTCTTTTATTTCAGCTGTTGTTTCTATTGTTAGACTTTATGTGTTTTTGACTCCTTTTATGACAATATCTTAGGGTTTTTATACTTTTTATCTGTCATATTTTATCATCATAGTATTTTTTTTGCTCGGTTTTCATTTTTATCGTGTTGTTTTTGTAATTAGCTGGAAAGCACTTTGGGTTAGCTTCTGTTGTTTTAAATGAGCTTTATAAATAAAAGTGATTTGATGTCTTACCGATGGCTGCTGTACGCAGCTGCTGCATATGAGCCTCTATAACAGAGGGGTCTCTGGAACTGTAAACCCCTAAAGCGGGGTAAAAGTTGGATCCGACATCATCAGGTGGGCTGTGTCTCCCTTGTGGATATCCCTGAGCTACCTTAAAGTCCCAGTGTGGCAGCTGCGGATGGTCCCAGTGTATGTATTTTCCATCAAACTTTGGGTTTCCATACCATGTGTAATAGAAGGCATGGAGATAGTAATTTGGAGGAGGGAACTTCCTAAGTGTCGCTTCCAGTTCTGCATCCTTTTCTGACTGAGCAACATTGCTCATTTTGATCTCATCAGGTTTATTGTTGTGGTCTCCCTGGATCTCTGGGTCGGGAAACCCCTTTACATCGGCTGGGCTGTTGAACGGAGAGTCCCGTGATGTTAGCTCCTTTAAGATCACAGTTATGACAAGTATGAGCAACACCAAAGCAATTAATGTGATGCAAGATTTGCGCCTAAATCTTGCCATTCTTCAGTTAGTGCTTGAGGCTTCCCATAGTTCATTGTTGAGACACCAGTGAGTGACTGTGGTTGGATGTGGTGCCAGTAAAGCTCAGCCAGAGTATCTGTTCACCCTAGAGAGTTAATGATATAAGAGATACGTATGTGTTTTTAAAAAAAAAAAAAGAAGACCATCAGGGATGCAGCTACTTATATTCTTGATTAATCAACTAATTGTTTGGTCAGTAAAAGATGATCTGCCCAGATGTGCCCAGTCATTAATCAAATAACAGACAAAATTTTGCAGCTTTAGTTCCATTTACAGTAATGTAAAGCTGAGAAAGAAACTACAAGCATTAAATCAGGGACCAAAATAGTTGCTGAGTAATGACCTATCTACTGATTAACAGGAGCAAATAAAAAAATGAAAACACCATGCTTTATTTACATCAGAAATACAGCAATAGCTGGTTACAGTACGCCCATTCCTGCAGCTGAGCACCACAGTTAAAAAGCTAACAGCATTAGCCACTTGAACTCTACCTGCACTGAACTTCAGACTTGTCAACACCACACAGGCACGGCAAGGGTGACACAATATCCGCTTTTTCCGCCTACAGTCGAACAGTTAGCTTCTTTGTGCACGAAAACTATAACAATATTACATCTGTCATGAAACACACCCAGTCCAATGGCTCGACCGAGTCCTCATAAATTATTTTCGCTGCTGGGATGCAGAGGACGAGGCACAACCTGTACTTCTGGTTTATTGCCTGTCCTGGAAAACGTCACAGATCTGCAAACGCCACATCAGCACAGCGACCAGCTGCCGCAGCCACTGTGACCCATCCGTGTTGTATTGGAAGCTGCGTCCTCTTCAGCCAACAACAGTCACTGAAGCGGTTTAACTGAATGACCCTGACAGATAGCGCCCCCATCCTTTTGGAGGGTGCATTACAGAAAAGAACAAAATTAATACCACTGGAATGAATGATGAATATAGATTTTATTTTTTTGAAAATAAACATTCCAGGCATTTCAGATTTACTCTGCAGCTTATTTGTAAAGGAAACAGTACTACAGCACAAGTAAGTAGACTACAAATATATCAGAAATTGGCAGAGATAACAGAGATAAATGCATTGTGTTTAATTTTTTTTTATATTATCATGCCTTGTTGTTCTTCGTCTTTTGGCTGCTGCCTTTAGGGGTCGCCACAGCAGATCATCTGCCTCCATCTCATCCTACCCCTAGCATCTCTGTCACACCAACCCTCTGCATGTCTTCTTTCACTAAATCCATGAACCCTCTCTGTGGTCTTCCTTTTTTTCTCCTGCCTGGCAGCTCCATATTCAACATCGTTTGCTCAGTATATTCACTATCCCTCCTCTGCACATGTCCAAATCATGTCAGCCTTGACTTTCTAACTTTGTCTTCAAACCGCTCAACTTAAGCTGTTCCTCTGATGTATTTGTTTCTAATCCTGTCCATTCTGGTCACTCCCAATGAAAATCTTAGCATCTTCGACTCTAACACCTCCAGCTCCACCTCCTGTCTTTTTGTCAGTGCCACCATCTCCAAACCATACATCACAGCAGGTCTCACTACCATCTTGTAAACCTTCCCTTTCACTCTTGCTGCTATCCTTCTGTCACAAATCACCCTGACACTTGTCTCCACCCACTTCACCTTGCCTGCACTCTCTTCTTCACCTCTCTTGTGCAGTCTTTGGATGGTTGACCCCCCCCAGGTATTTAAACTAATCTACTTTCACTACCTCTGCTCCTTGCGTCTTCACCTTTCCACCTGTCTCCCTCTCATTCACATGCACGTATTCTGTCTTGTGTTTACTGACTTTCATTCCTCTTTTCTCCAGTGCATAACTCCACCTCTCCAGGCTCTCATCCACCTGCTCCCTACTCTCACTGCAGATCACAATGTCGTCTGCAAAAATCATACTCCATGGAGACCCCTGCCTGACCTCATCTGTTAACCTGTCCATCACCACTACATATTAATCAAATGCTAATAAACAAGAATAGAATTAATAAGTAAGACACAAATAGCTGTGTATGGGAAATAAAAGCTACACTAAAAAGATGAGGTTGAAAACATAAAAATCTCACACTGTGGCAAAAGTAATCATAACAACAAGGGGATCATCCTGCATCAGCAAGGTCTCTTACAGGCAGAAATGTTACATAATTGTTTCCAGATGTTCTGGCCAACTCTTTCAGGTCTTCATAAGCACAAGGACCAGGGTATAACTGAGGACTGGGAACACAGTGGTCAGCCAAGGATCGAGCACAGCAGACTAAACACACATTAAGATGATGATCTTCAAAGTGGTGTCCAGCAGTGCCCATCAGTTCAAAATGAGCATTCTAAAAAATGCCAGTAGGCACTCTGGACTGATGAAATTTAACCCATAAGAGCCCAGACCCATTTCTACTTTCAGGACAATTATGAACTATTAAAATTATGAACTCTTAAAGGAACTTTCCTCAATGTTAAAAGGGGTATGGGTTCTTATGGGTTAAAAATATCTGCATTTCTTTGCAGAGGAGTTGAAAAGTAGAAAGTAACCGTGAAGCAAGATACAACTTGCAGATTTGGAGTTCAATTAGTAGAAATAGTCGGGGATGTGATCACAATTTGTGGTCTGCAGCACGCCAAGGACTCTAATCAAAACCACAAAGAGCTATCTTGACTGGAAAAAAGAACAAAGAGCCCTACAACAGATGGTATGCCCCCCATGAATTGTTGCTCTCAACATCATGAACTGAGTTTGGGCTTACATGAAAACACTGAAACAGTCTAAGCTCAGCAAGCTGCTTGGAGCAACAGACAGTAAAAGTCCACTAAATACTCAGATGTGCTGTGAATATAGAAAACTGTCTTTTTTAGTATAACATTTAACCAACCAAACATAGTTAGCTTAATAACACAGCAGACTGCTTTGCTCTAGAAGAATCACCAGCTTACAGCACTGAGCTAGTTAACCAGATACATTTGCAGCGTAACACTTGCAGCTTGAGCAGATAAACACACTTTTATGTATTTTGTTACTGATTGTTTTTACTGTAGCTTGGTGCACACTTTACCCTGTGATGTAATGCTGCGCACCAAATAGCAAGGAATCAAAAATTACAACCAATCAAGTAGCTGCAAACGTACAAGTTTTAACAACACCACTGGCTGAAATGCAGCCCCAAACCATGACAGAGCCTCCACCATGTTTTACAGACGGCTATAGACACTCACTGTTGTACCTCTCTCTTGACCTCCTCCGTACATAGCCTTTTCTCCCTGTTTCCCTTCATTAAGAATGGCTTCTTGACAGCCACCCTTCCACTGAGACCATTTCTGATGAGGCTTCAGTGAACAGTAGCAGATGCATCTCTCAGGTCCTGTCTGGTCTTTGGTGGATTTTTTCCTATTTCTTAGTGGCTGTAGCTCAGGAGGTAGAGCAGGTCACTTACTAATCGGAAGGTTGGTGGTTCGATTCCTGGCTGCTCCAGTCTGCATGCCAAATATCCTTGGGCAAGATACTAACCCCAAGTTGCTCTCCGATGCATCCATCGGAGTATGAATGTGTGTGAATGGTGGACAGTGAGCACTTAAGCATAGAAATAAGTGCTTGTATGAATGAGTGTGAATGGGTGAATGAAGACATGTTGTAGAAAGCGCTTTGAGTGCTCCGGGAGAGTAGAAAAGCGCTATATAAGAATCAGTCCATTTACCATTTACCATTCAGGTAGAAACAAGGAACACATTAGTAGTAGTAAG
>VUQS01059806.1:0-10146 GCA_015108495.1 Heterochromis multidens | reverse complement strand
ACCAGATGGCCTCCACAGTCACCTGACCTAAACCCAATTGAGATGGTTTGGGATGAGATGGACCGCAGAGTGAAGGCAAAAGGGCCAACAAGTGCTCAGCATCTCTGGGAACTCCTTCAAGACTCTTGAAAAACCATTTCAGGTGACTACCTCATGAAGCTCATCGAGAGAAGGCCAAGAGTGTGCAAAGCAGTGATCAAAGCAAAGGGTGGCTATTTTGAAGAATCTAAGATATAAAACATGTTTTGGGTTATTTCACACTTTTGTGTTTACTACATAATTCCATATGTGTTCATTCATAGTTTTGATGCCTTCAGTGAGAATCTACAATGTAAATAATCATGAAAATAAAGAAAAAACATTGAATGGGAAGGTGTGTCCAAACTTTTGACTGGTAGTGTATATTGTTCAAAGTTTGCATGAAAATACTAAGTGGTTTAGTGCAGGCTAAACTGGTTAGTGTGCAGTATTTTGGTGAAGTTTACTGTAATGCACTGTGACTGGTGCAGAGCAGGCTGTGGTGTTCATGATCAATGTTAGGCTACATCAAGGAGCTTACATCAGTTTAAATTTAGGCTGATGATGCTCGTTAGTTTCACTCTTCCAATTTTACCTTTTATCCTAGCTTTTCTATCTAGGGGTTGTAAAACAGACATGACAACTCATGTAACTTGTGTTTTTATTGAGGTGAGTGTTGCTGTGAACTGGTGCTATATAAATAGTAAATCTCAGAGCAGCAACAGCAGAAGAAGGCAAAGAAAACAAATATACTGTACATATTACTTATTTCTAACTGATTTTTTTTCCTCATGATGCAATCTATCTTAAGTTCCCCACCTCCAAATCTCACTTCAACCCGTGTGCACAAGTTACAGGTAAGTCAAGAGACTCAGTTCAGTTGATAAGCATCACTGTTAATGTGTTTTCTTTGCAAATAATTGAACAAGCATGTGGTCCATGGCAGGAAACCAATAAGGAAGTTGCTGCATGAAGATTACTGCAGAAAAAAACTTGACAGAACAAACACACAGCACTACACTGCAACTAATATAAACATATCAAGCGTAGTATGGGGGGTAACATCATCCTGTACTGTATTTGGGTCTGGATAGCTATTATCACCGACAGGAAACTGAAGTTTATTAAGTTATCTTGAGCCTTTTCTACACAAGCACTGATCTTTTAAACTTATCACGCACATGTGGAAACACAAACCGACTCACTGACACAGTAGGATCAGACCTTAACCAACCTTTAATATGCCAACCCCTCCATACAAAGTCTGTGTGATGTTGGAATTTTCTGAGTATTGGAGTTAGTACAGTGCTACAAAGTGGGCATTATGCATGCTGTATCTTGCACACTCTACTCAGGCAGATTCCTCATCTAAACCACACGAATATTTTCAGTTATGTGAACATGTATAATGTGGACTATTTTCTGCTGTGTGCAACACAGGAGAATAGCCAACTGTGGAAAATATCATGACTAAATTTTAAACGTGTTAAATGTTCATGTGTGAAAGCTACTTCATGGATAATGGGAGGATGTCCAGCTAAAGCTCAGTAAAATGTTGTGCAAACATCAAAGGAAATCTACTACAGAAACAGAACAAATTAGTTTTATTGACAAGTTGGGGCCCAAACTTGGTTGCAAACTGAGTAGGCTTGCTTGAGGTTATTGCTTCCAAAGGAGGATCAACTGGTAATTTGAAAGCAGTTCACTTACTTTCCACTACCACTGAGAATGTTTAATGAGTGTGCTTAATAAAGAAAATAGATCATAATTTCTTGTTTATTATTTAGCCACGTTTGTCTATATTTAAATAATTACTTGCGTATAATACACAGCTCTCCTCACCTGAATAGACAACACCAGCATCCTCACCATGTCCACAGTTGTGTGTCCCAAATCCTCTGTGCTTACAATCATTTAGAGAATTCTCACGTCCTGAACAGCTCACATTAGCAAGCCAGATTTGTCCAGTTCCTTCACCAAAAAGGGCATATTTAGTAACATACAGGGCTGTTCCACAGTCTAACTGTCTCCAGACCACCATAGCATCATTTAAGTCCCAGTCGTTATCACAGAATGTTCCCCAGTTACCACTGTGATAGATCTCAACTCTTCCAGAGCACCAAGTTGACCCAGCTAATCTGATCTGAGAACCTAGACACAGAAAACAGACAATTACTAGAGAGTAACAGTTTTGTTTTATATTGTTGTCACTTGTTCATGACAGGGATTCTGCTTGAATTACATTTTGCAGAAGTAGTGATTGTGATGAAAGTTACATAAATTGGATCACCCAAACGTTTTGGGAAACTGAAACAGTGGGAAAAAAAATACAAAACATACATGTCCATAGAGCTCTGTTACAGGAGATCATACACTCACTAATCATCTTCCTTCTTCCATTTAAAATTGGACAAAAATTCACACTTTTTACTGTGCATTTTGTTTTTAGTTAATATGAAAATGAGGTGCTTTCTAAATATTGTGTAATTTGCATACTTCACATTCTTTTCTCTATCAGTTTTATTGGAAAACAATTTCCTAGTAAAACATATATTACCATAAGTCATTACTAATTTTATTTTGTATTACAGCTTTTCTGAAACGTTATGTTTATATCTGATGAGGTGTTATTTAATTAAAAATGCACTATGCATAAAAATACACATCTGGCTATATATACAATAGGGAAATGGTATTAAAAACACCTGAATGTGTATTTTGGACATATTTATCCATTACTTTGAAATAAGAACATGGAATGAAAATAACACTCAATCTAAAAATTGACCAGTGCATGAAAAAAAAACTGGCCTTTGGGTTAAAACAAGCATTTCAGACCTCAGTTTAACTATGACGATAATCATTCACATAGTGCTCATAAAAAATTTGTCAACCAATTATTAAACAGTTATTGATCATTAATGATTATAATTACATTTGACAAAACAAATGTCAAAACACAATAGATGTTATAAGGTGATCCCACCAAAGATCTTATCTAGAAGTTGTTTCACCTGAACAGACGACACCAGCATCCTCCCTGTGTCCACAGTTTTGCGTTCCAAATCCTGTGTGCTGACACTCAGCTAGAGAACTTTCACTTCCTGAACAGGCCACATCTTTAAGCCAGATTTGTCCTGTACCTTGACCAAAGTGAGCAGAGTGAGGGGCCAACAGCCCAGGCTTTCCAACAGCCCAGCTGTCTACAGACCACCTCAGCATCATTTAAGTCCCAGCCATCATCACAGACTGTTCCCCAGGTACAGTTGTGGTAGATTTCTACTCTTCCTGAACATGAAGTATTCCCAGCTAATCTGATCTGAGTACCTAGCCACAAAACACAGACAAATAATTACCAGTAAGACATAGAGTCTCAGCTTTCTTATCTTTTTTGCTCCTTAGTCACAGCAAAAATCACACTCATCCTTCAAGTCCAAAAGCAAGTTGCAAAGTAAGGTAATCAGTTTGGTGGCTGGGTGACATAGGTGTTAAAACACATGGATACATTTCTTCAACATAATTTATCTAAAAGATTTCTAATCTGAACAAACGACACCAGCATCTTCCCAATGTTGACAGTTGTGTGTCCCAAGTCCTCCATGCTGACATTCAATTAAAGAACTCTCACGTCCTGAACAGGCCAGATGATCAAGCCAGATGTGTTCAGTTCCTTGACCAAAGCAAGCAAATGAAGTGACCTCTACCGCTGCCCCACAGTGCAGCTGTTGACAGACCACCAAAGCATCCTCTAAGCCCCAGTCATCACCACAGACTATTCCCCAGGAGCCACTGTGATAGATTTCAACTCTTCCAGAGCACCAAGTGGACCCAAACCCAGCTAATCTGATCTGACCTATCAGGCACATTATATAAACTATATTTCAATATTTCCTTAAATTAAAAAGAACTGAAAATGATTTCACACACAAGAACAGACTGACCTGCAGCAGGTGAAGTGGAGGCCGAAAGACAAGAAACTTTTGGAGAGAAAAACATGACATTGCTTAGAAAGACAAAAATACGGATTTTCTCAGACCTCCATTTTGGTAACTCTGGGTCAAATCAATTATGTTTGTTTATTTTAGTAAACAAAGATCACCAAATTCATTATTAACATTTTCTTCTGGCTTTATATCACTGGTTGTATTGATGACTACCAGTGGATCACTTTCATACTGAAGAAATCTTCTGACTGTATCTTATATTCTGAGGTAGCAATGGTTACACAACAGAATCAAGAATCCACTCATTTAAAGATTTATTTCTTATTAACAAAATTGAGTGATAGCTACCAGTATGTCCAATGATACACAGCACAGGAAACTATTATTGGCAAATTCTGCGTAATTTTTTTCAAAATGAAAACAAAAAAAAAAAATAATAAATAAAACAAAAATTCTACAAAACTCAGCTTGAGTAGCTTTGTAGTCACTGTATCCATACCCATGGAAACATTATACTTCCTGTTTCTTGTAAGTGACATCAAGAGTACCATTTGACAGCTCTGGTAAAACCCAAAACAAGGCTGTGTCTCAATATACGTATTTCAGTGTACTTGTGGGGTGTTTCTCACTACCAAGTAGGCTATGCCGAGTTCGTACTTGCATACTTGCTAGTTCACATTTGACAAGTTCACTCGGGAATCCAGGTTTCCAAGCATGGAGGATGCAGCACGCTCAATGTAGAATTGGAACAGCAGTATACTTGATGATATCACACCTCAGGTCAGCTCCAGTGTGTGTTTTTACTGCCTTCAATCCATCCATTTTCTTCCGCTTATTTGGGGCCGGGTCATGGGGGCAGCAGCCTAAGCAAAGGAACCCAGACCTCCCTCTTCCCAGCCACTTCCTCCAGCTTATCTGGGGGAACACCAAGACGTTCCCAGGCCAGCCGAGAAATATAATCTCTCCAGCGTGTCCTGGGTCTACCACAGGGCCTCCTAGGACATGCCCAGAACACCTTGCCCAGGAGGCGCCCAAGAGGCATCCTTGTCAGATGCTCAAACCACCTCAACTGGCTCCTTTCTATGAGGAAGAGTAGCGGCTCGACTCTGAGCCCCTGTCGACATACTGTACTCTTCACTCTATCTATAAGGGAGAGCCCAGCCATCCTTCGAAGAAAGTTAATTTCTGCCGCTTGTATCCACGATCTCGTTCTTTCAGTCACTACCCAGAGCTCATGACCATAAGTGAGGGTAGGGAAGTAGACTGACCAGTAAATCGATAGATTCGCTTTTACGCTCAGCTCTCTTTTCACCATGAAATACCAGTACAGCGTCCGCATCACTGCAGCTGCTGCCCCAGTCTGTCTGTCAATCTCCCACTCCCCTCTCCCCTCATTAGATCGACCGGTAAATTGAGAGCTTTGCTTTTATACTCAGCTCTCTCTTCATTGCGACGGACTGGTACAGCGTCCGCATCAATGTAGCCATGACCCCAATCCATCTGTCAATCTCTCGCTCCCCTCACTCATGAACAAGACCCCAAGATACTTAAACTCCTCCACTTGGGGCAGCAACTCATCCCTGACCCGGAGTGGGCACTCCACCCTTTATCGGCTGAGGACCATGGAGGTGCCACCACTTGGAGGTGCCACCACTTGGAGGTGCTAATTCTCATACCTGCCGCTTCACACTCGGCTGCAAACCACTCCAGTGCGAGCTGGAGGCCACCACCTGATGAAGTCAACAAAACGATGCATCCGCAAAAAGGAGAGATAAGATTCTGAGGCCACCAAACTGGAAGCCCCCCGCCACTTGGCCACACCTAGAAATTCTGTCCATAAAAATTATGATCAGAATCAGTTACAAAGGGCAGCCCTGGGGGAGTCCAACACCCACCGGAAACAAATCCGACTTATTGCCAAGCTCCTGCTGCACTTGTACAGGGATTGAATGTCCCGTAGCAACGAGCCAGACACCCCATACTCCCGCAGCACTCCCCACAGGATACCCCGAGGGACGCGGTCAAATGCCTTCTCCAGAAAACACATGTAGACTGGTTGTGCAAACTCCCACGCACACTCGAATAACCTCAAGAGGATAAAAAGCTAGTCCAGTGTTCTGCAATCGGGATGAAAACCCCATTGTTCCTCCTGAATCTGAGGTTCGACTAACGGATGAACTTTCCTTTCCAGCACCCTGGCATAGACTTTCCCAGCAAGGCTGAGGAGTGTGATTCCTCTGTAGTTGGAGCACACCCTCCAATCCCCCTTCTTAAAGATGGGGACCACCACCCCAGTCTGCCAGTCCAGAGGCACCGCCCCAGATCTCCACGCAATGTTGCAGAAGCGTGCCAGGACAGCCCTACAACTTCCAGAGCCTTCAAGAACTCAGGGCGAACCTCATCCACCCCAGGGGCCCTGCCACGAAAGAGTTGTTTAACTGTCTCAGTGACCTCACCCCCAGTGATGGGTGAGTCGTCCCCTTCGTCGCCAAACTCTGCTTCCTCTACAGAAGACATGTCAGTGGGATTAAGGAGGTCCTCAAAATTTTTTTCTACTGCCTCACTATATCCTCAGTCAGTAGCGCCCCACCCGCACTGTACACCATGTGAGTAGAGCACCGCTTCCCTCTCCTGAGTCACTTGACGGTTTGCCAGAATCGTTTTCCATGGCCTCACCGAACTCCTCCCACACCCGAGTTTTTGCCAATACAGGTCTCACTGTCATTGCCCACATGAGCATTGAAGTCTCCCAACAGGACGACAGAGTCCCCAGGCAGCAAGCCAAGGGGATACTAGGATACCCACTCCAGCCCACCGAGGGCAACTCCAGACTGGAACAGAGTCTAGCCCCTCTCCAGGAGACTGGTTCCAGAGCCAAAGTTGTGTGTTGAAGTGGGAACGACAATATCTAGCCGGTATCTCTCAACCTCACGCACTAGCTCAGGCTCCTTCCCCACCAGAGAGGTGACGTTCCATGTCCCAATCGCCAGCCTTGGTAGTTGGGGATTGGTCCACCAGGTTCTCCACCTATGGCTGCCGCCCAACACACACTGCACCTGACCCCTACGGCGCCTCCTGCAGGTGGTGGGCCTACAGAAGGGCGGGCCCATGTCTCCTCTTCGGGCTGCGCCCTGTCAGGCCTCATGGACTAAGGCCCGGCCACCAGGTGTGACCTCGAGCACCCTCCCCAGGCCTGGCTCCAGGGCAGGGCCATGGTAAACCCTATCCCGGGCAAGGTAAACTGTTTCCTTTTTCCCAGAAAGCTGAATCTGTTCTTCTTTACGTAGCGTTTTTAGTGGGAGAAACATTTCGTCACTTATCCAAGTGACTTCTTCAGTCTCAGCTGACTGCAGGTTTCCCCAACCTTATAAACAGTACATTTGCATAATGAACAAAACTAGCACCAATGTGTAACAATGGGGCATGAGGTGAGTTTCATGATCATTAGTATGCAAATTGTCATGACCATTGATCAATGGCCATGAGTACCATTCACAGAGAGTTGGGGAATGGCTGCAATCACAGCATTGTAAGATGGTGACAGATGTACCCTTAGGCCCCCTCCTCGGTTCAGAGATGGTCTTTCCCTTTTCACATAAATGGCCTCCTTCACTCCCCACTCAAACCAGCGTTCCTCCCTGTCCAGGATGTGTACATCCTCATCATTGAGCCTGTAGGTGTAAATAGACTACGGAGTCCTTGCCTGACGAGGTAGCTTAGCCAGAGGTTGTTCGGTTTCTCCAATGTATAAGTCATGGCAATCCTCCTGGCACCTAACAGCGTACACTATATTATTCTGTTTGTGCCGGGGGACCCAATCCTTTGGGTGGACCAATTTTTGGCGTAGCGTGTTTTGGGGTTTGAATACACGGTGTTTTGAGAAAATGCGTCTCAGTTGTTCCGATACTCCTGACACATAAGGGATCACCAAAGGTTTTCGCTTAGGCTCCCCTTGATCGCCTGGAGCTTTCTTTAGGTGCCTTCCCAGCTTTGACAAATGTCCAGCTGGGATAACCACATTTACTCAGGGCTTTTCTGATACGATGTTCTTCTGCTTCCCTGGCCAGTGTGTCTGTGGGGATGGTGTTCGCTCTGTGTTGTAGTGTCCTGATGACACCCAATTTGTGCTCCAGTGGATGTTGAGAGTCAAACCTTAAATACTGATCCGTATGTGTTGGTTTACGGTACACACTGACTTTCAAATGTCCCCCATTACTGATGGAAATCTTACAGTCTAAGAAGGCTAGCCTGTCATTTTTCATATCCTCCCTGGTAAACTTGATGTGTTTGTCCACCGAGTTAATGTGATCAGTGAATTGTGGTACATCCTGACTCAGTGGTCTTCCAGAATAGGATAACAAAGCCCTCTTTTCCACTTCCTCCATATACAAATTGGCCACAATGGGAGAAACTGGGGAACCCATGGCACACCCATGTTTCTGCCTGTAGTATTGGCCCTTCTATGTGAAATATTTGGAATGAAGACACAGTTCCAAGAGCAGACACACTTGGTCGGTGTTGAGAGTGGTCCTGTTGCTGAGGTTGGGGTCTGGAATACAAGTGAAGAGAGATGTAACATCATACTAGACCATAGTTTCATCCGCCTCCATAATGACATCTCTTACCTTCTCAACGAAATCCACAGTGTTGTCGATGTGGTGTTTGGAGCTGCCTACCAATGGGTTGAGGATGTTTCCTTGTTCTTATACTCTTAGGGGTCTTCTGAATCGCTCTTCGTCTGATCCCTCACCCAGGACCAATTTGCCAGACGCTACCACGGGGCAATAAGCCCCCTGATAACATAGCCCCTGGGATCTCTGGGACATAAAACCCCTCCACCACGATAAGGTATTCGCAGAAGAGTGAATTATATTTTGTATTTAATTTCCATTGATGGGCAAAGCCCAGCAGGGGTTTTTAAAAACAATGTGTCGGGAGTCTGTGTTTCAGATTAACTGCTGTCTTAGATTAACTGGTGACGGTCAAACAGATGTGCCGCAGACATGCTTTTCAGAAGCCGCTACCGACAAACCAGGAAATAAATGCGATGAATATTTCGCCTTTAAAAATGCATTTCTTTGCTCGTTATTTTTTTAACATAACAGGCTGATGTCGCATTGTTTTTGACAAGAAAAGATCTGTTGAATTTAAGTGGTGATATTCCTACACCACAATGCTAAAGAATGATACAGGTGACTGCGCTAATGGGTGCTCTTCTGTAAATGTTCTTGTTTATGTTATTATTCTTCCCACACACGTTAATGTGATTTGAGGATGCTCAGCCCTACAGCTACAACATAGACTTTATATTATCTGCACTCAGTGGATGTAAGTTCAATTCAATTTTATTTATACAGCACCAAATCACAACAACAGTGAATTCAAGGCATTACATTCTAAGGTAAAGACCCTACAATAATACAGAAAACCCCAACAATCATACGACCCTCTATGAGCAAGCACTTGGTGACAGTGGGAAGGAAAAACTCCTTTATAACAGGAAGAAACCTCCGGCAGAACCAGGTTGAGAGAGGGGCAGCCATCTGCTGTGACCAGTTGAGGGTGAGGGGAAGGATACAGGACAAAAGACACCCTGCGGAAGAGAGCCAGAGATTCATAATAACTCATGATTAAATACAGAGTGGTGTATAAACACATGGTGAGGGAAAAAAGGTGAGAGAAGGAGAAACGCTCAGTGCATCATGGGAAGCCCCCAGCAGCCGAAGCCTATTGCAGCGTAACTAAGGGAGGATTCAGGGTCACCTGATCCAGCCCTAACTATAAGCTTTATCATAAAGGAAAGTATTGAGCCTAATCTTAAAAGTAGAGAGGGTGTCTGTCTCCCAAATCCAAACTGGTAGCTGGTTCCACAGAAGAGGGGCCTGAAAGCTGAAGGCTCTGCCTCTCATTCTACTTGCAAATATCCTAGGAACCACAAGTATACCAACAGTCTGAGAGCAAAGTGCTCTATTGGGCTTAAAGACTATGAGGTCTTTAAGATAAGATGGGGCCTGATTATTCAATACCTTGTATGTGAGGAGAAGGATTTTATTTATTTTTATTTTTTTCAATTCAATTCAATTTTATTTATATAGCGCCAAATCACAACAAAAGTCGCCTCAAGGCGCTTTATATTGTAAAGTAAAGACCCTACAATAATACAGAGAAAACCCCAACAATCAAA
>VUQS01059801.1:2425-13483 GCA_015108495.1 Heterochromis multidens | reverse complement strand
CCACACTCTTCGCGGAAATGGTGCGCAGTGGCACTGCTTCGGGGTATCGTGTTGCATAATCCACCAGTACTAATACAAAACGATATCCCCGTGCGCTCCGGTGAAATGGCCCGATGAGGTCCATGCCTATGCGCTCAAATGGGACCTCCATGAATGGTAATGGGCGCAAAGGCGCTTTTGGGATGGCCGGCCTGCTCTAGCATCTGTGCCTCCCCCTCCGTGGGGCTGGGATTGGCCGATTCACGCCATGGTGCGCTCTGGCCACCCGGCTCGGAAATCCTCCACCCGCTCGATCGCGTCAAGCAGATCAGCCGGCTGGTGTCTGCGGACCCACTCCGCCTCCTCCGCTGGCAGCCCATCCAAGAACCACCCGAGAACCACCTGCTCCAGCATCCGTGCCTCCCCCTCCGTGGGGCCAGGCTGCAACCATCTGGCCGCCGCATTGTGTAGCCGCCTGGCGTAGTAGAAGGGACGGTCCTCCGGCCTCATTTTGCAACCCAAGCGGTCCAGGATGGCCCGGCGGACGTTGCCGAACTCCACCCCTTCCGACTCAGAGAGGCTGCGAACCGCCGCCCAGGCCTCCCCTGCCAGCAACGGCAACAGCTGCCAAACCCACTCCTTCGGCGGCCACCGGCAGGCCTGTGCCTCATTCTTGAAAGCCTCCAGGAAGTCCAGGGGATCATCCTCCTCGCCCATTCACCGCAGCGCCACCACCGGCCCCGGGGAAAGCGGCTGCGGCGCCAGTGAAAAGCCAGCCCGAGCACGCAGTTGGCCGAGCCACTCCTCAGCTGTTACAGACTGCGGGCCCGCCATCCTGCAACTGGGTTTTGGCACCACTGTAACAAGAAGGACCCAGATAGGCAGGTGTGACGTCTTTGTTTCTTTATTTACAATGTGTTTTCACTGTCTTGTGCGGCTGGCAGCTTCCCAGCTGCATGCCTCCAGCTCAGCTCTTATACAGCTCTCTCGTCAGGTCCTGGTATCCTGCTTATATAGGGAGACATGATTAGATGATGAACTACAGCTGCTGACCAGCCTCCCCTGACGCCACACCCTGAACCCACTGCTCCACCTCTCCCCTGCACCTGAGCCACAAACCACACCCCGCCACAGTGTCAAAGTAACATCCACATGGATGCAGGACCCAAGGTTTCCCAGCAGAACATTACCCAAAGCATCACACTGCCTCCGATGGCTTGCCTTCTTCCCACAGTTCATCCTGGTGCCAGGTGTCATCCAGCCATCCACATGATGTAAAAGAAAACGTAATTCATCAGACCAGACCACCTTCTTCCATTGCTCCGTGGTCAAGTTCTGATGCTCATGTGCCCATTGTTGGTGCTTTTGGCAGTGGACAGGTCGGTATGGGCACCCTGACTGGTCTGCGGCTATGCAGCCACATACACAACAGACTGTGATGCATTGTGTATTCTGACACCTTTCTATCAGAACCAGCATTAACTTTTTTGGCAATTTGAGCTACAATAGCTCATCTGTTGGATAGGACCACACGGGCCAGCCTTCGCTCCCCACATGCATCAGTGAGCTTTGGCCGCCCATGACCCTGTCGCTGGTTCACCACTGTTCCTTCCTTGGACCACTTTGGATAGCTACTGACCACTGCAGACCAGGAACACCCCACAAGAGCTGCAGGTTTGGAGATGCTCTGACCCAGTTTCTAGCCATCATAATTTGGCCCTTGTCAAACTCGCTCAAATCTTTACGGTTGCCCATTTTTCCTGCAACTTTGAGGACAAAATGTTCACTTGCTCCCTAATATGTCCCACCCACTGACAGGTGCCATGATGAAGAGATAATCAGTGTTATTCACTTCACCTGTCAGTGATCATAATGCTATGACTGATCAGTGTATAATCAGAGATCCTTTTAAAGGTATGAATATATTAACAGATACATGAAACATTATTATTTTTATTAACCTGTTTGCTTCTTTAATGACAATAAGAAACCAATAAAACTACAAGGACCATGTAGCAGCTGGTCTGGAGGTTGTAAATTGTGATAAATGCACATCTTTAGTTAGTGGCAGCTCAACAGTTAAGGCTCTCATTTCAGAATCAGAAGTGTCCTAACCAGTTTTGATACTGTGCTTAACATATATGTGATAAAGTTTTTTTAAATATTTTAACAGTAATAAAGTGGGTTTTTTTGTACCTGATAAAGTTCACTTGGACCGAAACGTGATTTAATAAAAATAATGGTAAGCGAGACAGTGTTTGGAGGTTATAATATATCTTTTTAAAAATATTTTAACAGTCAAATGAAGGACACGTGACACATTGATTCAGTTTAAAGGAGCTAACAATGATTAAAGAAGTATGTTTCCAAGCATCAGAATACAATTTATCCAGATATATGGACAAAAACAGCAACAGTCACAGGAACATTAATATAAACATTAAGACTGACATATTAATATAACACACTTAATATGATAATATGATTGTGTGTGTCTAGGCCACTGACTGTCCCTGAGGACCTGGTATGTTCATATATATTGGGCAACGAGATATGCCCTGAGACATTCTTTAGTTGGAATACCTTTGCCTTTTGAGAAATATATTACACACAGAAATACACACTAATATTTCTACATCTGGTCTTAGTTATGACAGGTGTTTTTGAAAGTTACATTGTAAAGTGATGGCAGCTATGTCTTATATTTGGGTATAGACTGATTAACTGCTTCTTCTTCTTCTTTCGGCTGCTTCTTTTATGGGTCGCCACAGGGGATCACCTGGCTCAATCTTACCCTATCCATAGCATTCTCCTCTGTCACACCAACCCTCAGCATGCCCACCTTCACTACATACATGAATCTTCTCTGTGTTCTTCTTCTTTTCCTCCTATGGCAGCTCCATATTCAATATCCTTTGTCCAATACATCCACTATCCCTCCTCTGCACATGTTCAAACTCTAACTTTGTCTCCAAACTGCTTAACCTGAGATGTCCCTCTGGTCACTGCCAAAACTCTGTCACCTTTAGTTTAGCCTCCTGTCTTTTTGTTGGTGCTACATCTCCAAACCATACATCACAGCAGGCCTCACTACCAGCTACCCTTACACTCTTGCTACTATCCTTCTATCACAAGTCACCCCCGACACTCATCTCCACCCACTCCACCCTGCCTGCACTCTCCTCTTCACCTCTCTCATGCACTGTCCGTTGCTTTGGATGGTTGACCCCAGGTATTTAAACTCATCTACCTTCACTACCTCTGCTCCTTGTATCTTTCTTGCACCTTCCCACCTGTTTCCCTCTCATTCACACACATGTATCCTGTCTTGCTTCTACTGACTTTCATTCCTCTTCTCTCAAGAGCATACCTCCACTTCTCCAGGCTCTCTTCCACCTGCTCCCTACTCTCACTACAGATCACAATATCATCCGCAAACATCATAGTCCATGGAGACTCCTGTCTGACCTCATCTGTCAGCCTGTCCATCACAATTACAAACAAGAAGGGGCTCAGAGCCAGTCCCTGATGTAATCCCACCCCCACCTTGAACCCATCTGTAATTCCTACCGAACACCTCACCACTGTCCTCATACATGTTCTGCATCATCCTCACATACTTCTCTACCACTCCTGACTTCCTCACATGCATTATATAAACATGTGTAAATATGTAGGCTAATGACCAGTCAGCATCATTAAATCAAGCAAGTGGCCCTATGATGCTCAATTCCAGCTCCATATTTTCTTTCTTGGGCTCTAATAGTTAGCTTTGCACGATGAGTATTTATTTTATCGACAAGTTTTTTTTATTTATTTATGTTTTTATCCACAGTTCAAAAAGTTGTTATAGCCCTTCTTCCTTTAGGGTCAGCTGTATTTTGATTTAATGCCCCTCATAAACAGAAGGTTTGAACAACATGTGGGTGGGTCTTCTGTGCTGACAGCCAGAGCTGTTCTTTCTGTGGAGCACTTTTAACTGTTAAGAAAAGTAAAATAATAAATAAAATAAGTTTATTCTTCTTTTTCTTTTTCATATTATATGATATTTAAAGAACCACAGTCCTATATGCAGTACTACGTGGTCCTCCACAGGTCTGAAGGTTGGAGGTTTGATCCCTGCTTCCTCCAGTCTGCATGTTGAAAGTGTCCTTGGCCATGATACTAAATCCCAAAAAACTTCCCCAAAATTCATCAGTATGTGAGTTTGGGTGTGCGTGATAGTTGTAGCAATGCATGTATACAATAAAAAGTGCTGTATGAATATGTGTGTGAATGGATTTATGTGGCTTGCACACTACAAGCACTCCGAGTGGTCCATTAGAAAAGAACTATACAAATGCTTGTCCATACACAAGTGAATGTCACAAATTTGTCATCACTGTTTCCAAATTCATTCATTGGTATTTTTATTCAAACTTTTTATTCAACAGACACAGACCCAATCTCTGCAGCTGTATCTCAGATCTTATAACAAAATAACACAGAATGTTATGGGAGATCAGTCTTCTTTGATATTTCTTTTATTTACCTCAGTTCCCCTATAATAATGAGACATATACAGTGAAAGAGCAGCTCGGGTCATGCATCGCTTTCAGTTCCATTTAGGGATCACTCACATATTGATTATAGTGGCAGTGACCTGCAGGTGGGGTCAGTGATCCATGTCTAATATGACTCATGTTATTGTTGACTGAATACTGAGTAATTTTCCAGCACAGACTGCCGAGCATTCACTCTTACTGCAAAATGGTTAAAAATGTTCTTCTCTTTTTAAAAGTTCCCTTGCTTTTATCATTGGACACCTCTCATCTCACTCACATCACTCAACAATGAATTGCCTTTTTCACGTAGCGTTCACTGATAGCAAGTATTGTGCACAGTATTATGCATAGTGACCCAAAATGTGAAGTTTATAAAATACACTCAATGGACAATGAATGTTGATGATTCCCAACTAAAAGATGTGATTAAATTAATAACCCAAGAAAGCCAATGAACTTTACAGCAAACTATCAACATTTCATCAACAAGGGAAAGCTAATTTAAAAGTGATTAAAGTGTTAAATATGAGCTAGGTAAGTTGCATGACTGGTAGGCCACTTCAGTAACTTGGTAATTTTCAGTGGGCTGGCTACAGCCCAAAAGTACTTGAAAAGCCCTCTGTAGCTGATCTATTCTGTGGGGACTAGAGTACATTTTTATGTTCTGCCCCACTTTCCTGGAGGAAGTGAAAGAACAAAAAATCAAAAATGTAGATCAGCAAACATGCCCTCTGGTAATCTCAGTGGGGCATGCACTTACAGTTCAGGATTTTTCTCTAGTGATACAGTGCTGTATGATGTTGAGCTGTAACATACTTTATCAGGTCCTTTTCATTCACCCTGTGGACTGGGTCACCTTGACTAGCAATGCCTATTCTCTTTTAAAACAGTTGGAGTTTTTTTTTTTTGTTCTCTAATGTCACGTTAGCCTGCATGCAGCCACAGGATGGAGCCCAGTGAACACCAAATTAAGGGGAAGTGTGCAAGTGCTTTTGGGTGACGTCAGTCGAGCGGCTGACACACAACAGTACAACCTCAGGCTGTGGCGTTGGCGTTTTTAGAAGTTAACAGGGTCCTTGTAGGATGAAATAGCTCTGGTTCAAACAAGGAGGTATATAGCCCTGTCCTCAAACTCCTGGGGAAAGAAAAGAGTGGGTTTCAGTCACAGGGACCTAGTTTGTGACGCACACAGAAAATAAGGTTTGTAAAGGAAACCTCAAGGGAAATCGCCTGTAAAGTAATCTCCTGAATGATGGGGGTCAGACAAGGAGACAGTGGGAAGATGAGCCTGTAACAACATCACAGTTAACTAAACAAGGCTTTCTACAAAAGGTAAAACTACAAATAAGTGTGGGCGTTGATTCAGTTCTGCCTAAAATACCGTGACTGTGATTGTGGGGCTGTGTGGTGGACTGATGGTTGATTTTGAAAACAACAGAAGTGAATTAAAACAAAACTTTGCATGTTCAAATTAAGAAATTGTAAATCTTTTGAGCTCATAGCTTATAATATTATTTGAATCCATGAGAAAGGGAGCACTGAGATGACTCTCCCCTTAAGAGTCAAATGTAACAGAATAGACAAACTGAGATTAAACTCCACTAGGAAAGTACTGAAACTGATCTCTTTATCCACCAGGGGTCAGCCACACTTAATCCTTAATTCTTGTGTAGTTCAGCGAGTACACTCCTCAGAAACATAACCTAACACAACCACAGTTAGTGGACCACAGACATGGCTCAAGTGCCAAAATTGTTCAGGTGCTCTGTATACAAAAATAATTTTGGTTATGAGTAAATACAAACCCCCCATTGACTCACAAATAAAACTTTTAACAAGTTGAACTTGCAAACAAATGCTCTCTGATGAGTGTACCACATTCATTACCACTTTAGACTGAAATAAGACTGATGCATTTGGTTAAAATGTGGGGTTCCTGCTTCTCATTCTGGTGACTATATTACCTCAGTGACAAATTACTGTCCTCAGTATAACTGACCAGTGATGGATCAGCAGTGAAGTAATTGATGAAGGAATAATTTTCTCTATGACTTTATCAGTTTCTCACATTGTTGTGGAGGAATTTTGGCTCACTCTTCTTTACAGTGTTGCTTCAGTTCATTGATGTTTGCAGGCATTTGTTTATGCCCAGCTTTCTTAAGGTCCCACCACAGCATTTCAATCAGGTTCAGGTCTGGATTTTGACTGGCCCATTGCAACATCTTGATTCTTTTCTTTTTCATCCATTCGGTTGTACATCTGCTGCTGTGCTCGGGATGATTGTCCTGTTGCATGACACAGTTTCAGCCAAGCTTTAGCTGTCAGAGAGATGGCCTTACATTTGACTCTAAAATACTTTGGTTTACAGAGGAGTTCATAATCGACTCAGTGACTGCAGGGTGCCCGGGTCCTGTGGCTGCAAAACAAGCCCAAATCATCACCCCTCCATCACTGTGCTTAAAAGTTGGTATGAAGTGTTTGTGATGATATGCTGTGTTTGATTTTCACCAAACATCTCGACTTTGGTCTCGTCTGTCTAAAGGACATTGTTCCAAAAGTCTTGTGGTTTGTTCAGATGCAACTTCACAAACCTAAACCATATCACAATATTCCTTTAAGAAAGAAGAGGCTTTGTCCTGGCAACCCTTCCAAACAAGCCATACTTGTTCAGTCTTTTTTTTAATTGTACTGCTATTAACATTTAAAATGTTAATGAATCCTGTAGAGTTTCAAATGTAGCACTTGGGACTTTTGCGGTTTCTCTGAGCATTGCACAGTCTGACCTTGGGGTGAATTTGCTCAGAAGATTGGCAACTGTCTTGAATGTTTTCCACTTGTGAATAATCTTTCTTACTCTAGAGTGATGGACATCAAATTGTTTGGAAGTGACCTTATAACCCTTTCCAGATTGATGGGCAGTAACAATTGTTTCTCTAAGACCATTGCTGATGTCTTTCCTCCTTGGCATTGTTTTCAAAACACACCTGAATGCTCCAGACCAGCAAAACTTCTGCTTTCATAGAGGTGCTCACACTTGCTGATGATCAGTTAATCAAGTGCATTTGATTATAAGCACCTGGCTGCTACTTACCCTCTTAATTCCTGTGGAAGCAGTGAGGATGTACTTAGTTTTTCACACACTGCTTCTGCATTTTGGCTTAATTTTTGTTGAAAAAAAGACACAATGTAATATGTTGTGTTGTTATTCATCTGAAGTTTTGTCCACCTGATTTTAGACTTGAAAGAGGGAGTACTTTTCTCATTGTTGTACTGTACATTTGTCAAAAGGAAAAATTGGTTATATTAATCAATCTTAGAGATTAATTTCACAATCAGGTAGGTTATTTATGATGTTTTTCACCTCCTAAACTGTATATTCATTCTTCTGTATTTATTGTGTTCTTATATAAGTTCTTCCTTACTGCTGCAATGACCTAATTTTCCCATAGGGATCTTTAAGGTTTTATTTTATCTAATGAGTAGACTTTATGTAGATACACAGTTTGTTTCAGATATTATTAATGGTGCTGAGAACTTAAGTTTATTCTCAGGGGCCTTTTATCTCCTTTCCCAATAGTTACCTAAGGCCATCAATAAGCCTTCTCATAAAGGGCTTCTATTGAAACTGCACCAGCTTGCCTTTCTGTATTTTTTTTTATCAGACATTAACATAGGGAAGTAATATGCTTATCTACAGAAACGGTTTAGGTTTGAATGTAAACCATAAGCAAGTGAATGAAAGTGACTGAATTTCTGTAAAAATGTGAGTTCAGAAATAAACATAATCAACATTTTGTTATTCCATCTATAAGCAAACTTCATAAACATAAACATAAAAATCTCAAAGCTGTTGTATGACCCATTTTAGTGGTGATGCTGCACACTAAAAAGTGGAACATAGAAAAAAAAAAGTGCTTCTTATTAAAGGTTGTCTGGTGTAAATATAGATATTTAGAGATTCACCTGAGAGTGGTGTCATTGCTTCAGTACCAGAAGAATACATCAGCTCCAGAAGGAGGCAAGTAATCCATCACAGAACCCCTTTCAGCCCTTCATTGGCTGTGCATTATTTAGGGCTTTCAGAGAGACCCTGGGGGAAATATGGTGCAAGAAACAGTGGGAGCAGGAAAAAAGGAAATGATAGGGTAAAGAATAATGCAGAAGGTGGAGATCTAATGTTGTACTTAAGAGCCTACAATAAAGGTAATTAGATGCTTGTAAATGGGGAAATCCATCTCCTCGTCTTACTTTGTTAACCTGCATTGATGCTTTGGTGGAGATCACATTATATGCTATCCTGACAACACTTGAACCATCATTAAATAAATATCAAGCTTGTTTTCACTTTAAAGATGTAGTGAAAACACACAAGTTAACGTGAACTCAGCTGTGCTACTTTAATGGCAGCATTTGCTGCTCAACTGCAACTACATTTATCACTTGTCATGCTTTCTGAAGAAAAAAGCAGATTTTTTTAAAAATATATTTTTATTTAACCTTTTTTTAGCCAAGAAAAAATAAGACTCTTGAGATTAAAAATCTCTTTTAAAAGAGTATCCTGGCTGAGAAAGACAGCAGAATAATCATGAGTTGCATAAATTAGTAGCACGCGCACACACATACACACCCAAATCCATACACCAGTTAGGTACAGGCAATAAAAATAAAAATAAAACACAGAAACAACCAAAATGTATAAACTTCAGAATACCTTACTAAAAGTAATTGTCTAATGCCAGAAACAAATGTAATAATATTCAGGCAAAACATTGCAGCCTGAAGTAACTGCATCCAAGTCATTTAAAATTGCCTTAAGACCAGTGCCTTAAGTTTTAGTTGATTCTGCAGGTACCCTGCAGAGGTCAGAGATTGGCCAGACTGCTTCGAGCTCTTAGGACGGTAATAGCAACTCAAATTAAAACTCATTACAACCAAAGTATGCAGAAGAGCATCTCTGATTGCACAACACAACAAATCTTGAAGCAGATGGGCTACAGATGTGCACGCCACATCTTATGGCTATTTTTTGCATGTAATCATTATTAGCTTTCATTTGAAACATTAACAATGGAGACATTTTTGCACATAAGATTTTAGCTTTGTCACAGCATATTAAAGTACTTTAAAATGTATCATTAGAGTCATCTTTGAATTAACAGACAGTGGAAAAAAAGGTCTCCATAGCTCATCTTGAGGTAAACCTTCAATTTACCATTTCTCAGTGAGAGGTGTCAGTCTGATACTGACTTCGTATTTTCATTAATTGTCTTACAGAGCGACACAATATGTGCAATAAAAGGATGAGATGTTCTGTCATGACGAAGCACTTAATTGGCTTTTCATGTTGTCACAGACTTTTGTCTCATTTCCAGCTCTTGCTCACTCCCGTCCCACTCACTCTTTGTCTTTCTCTTGGCTTTTGTTTGGACGATACGTTTCATATTGTCTCTGCTCATTGGGTAGCTACTTTGCAATCAGAGGAGGAGGAATGAGGTGTCGGTGGGTTGACTCGAATAGTGTAGTGAGTAGTGTAGTGAGTATTGCTGAATGCTTGCAGCAAGGAGAGTGCAGACGATGCTTATTTAGGCCGTCTACTGGCACAATGTGTGAGGGGAACGCGACTGCAAATCTAGGTGGCATTAGGGGTGACTGGGTGATGATTAGATATTAAAGAAATTGGTGAATATAATTACCTCACATATTGTGGCAGAACATCTATAACTGGATGAGCTGAGTGCACTGAGGATCACTAGTTGCTGGGAGCCATGATTGTGTCCATGACTACAATAACAGAGAGCAGAGCACAAACCTGAGAGTGCTTTATATTATTTGCTAACCAGTCAAGTGCCCACAAATGTCAACCAGTGCTCTGTAGAGGTGTTTAACAATGACTGTGTGTGCCAGGATCCAACTTTAGTGTTGGGTCACAGGCTGACTGTTCCTGAGTAACTTGAAGAACCCATCAAATATTTAGCTGGCACCCTTTTCATTATCATGGTATGTAAACAAACATATTATCTGTGTGATTGACACACGATCTTTTGGCCTGGCACCATAACGAAAACCTAGACAGCCCTTTAGTGTAAAAGGAAAAGAGGGTCATAGAAGAGGATTAATTATCAAATTAATTCTCACAAGATTTGACCACTGGGAATGTTACAGGCACACTCTGAAGGGCACGGTTTTTGTTAAGTATTCACACTCCTGACTGAATATAATTAGTTCTGAGAGATAAATAAAAATATGAAAGACAAATCAGTTTCAGTTCTGCATGTTGCTGCTGATGTTATTTTAGGGCACCCTATCTGCTGAAAAATGGCCCATTATACACTTCTGCCACGCTCCATTCATGCTGCTTTATACAAAAGACCACTTATTACAGCGTAATACTTTGATAAAGTTCAATTAAAGTGATTGAACACAATAATTTTAATTGTTGTAAATGCATGAAGGTGGATGGAAAACTCATTAAAGGAGGTGGATAAATAATGGAGGAGGGTGTGTTAGTAGCTTAGTTTACATCTTTGCTGGATGG
>VUQS01059800.1:0-10619 GCA_015108495.1 Heterochromis multidens | reverse complement strand
CTGTCATGGTCCCTGGGTATGTGACCCAGGGTTTTGAGTTTTGTTTATTTTGTATTATGAGAGATTTGTTTACATTTCTGTATTCCTGGTTTTGCTCTTTGGTTTTCTGGTTCCCTGTCTCATCCCCATGTCTGGTCTCTCTCTCTCTCTCTTGTTCTGCCTCTCTCTCACTCTGTCTCTGGCTCTCTCCCGGTGTCTTGTGATTGTATTCAGGTGTGTTCCCAGGTGTGTCCTCTCTGTTCTGTTTCCCACCTGTTTCCCATCCTCTTGTCACCCAGTATGTATTTAGGTTCCCAGTCTGCTCTTGCTCCTTGTTGCGTCCTCCCTCAGTGTGTGTGCTCTTGTCTTGTCTTGCCTTGTCTCAGTCAGTCAGTCAGTCAGTCAGTTAGTTAGTTAGTTAGTCAGTTTGTTAGTTTGTTAGTCAGTCATTTTCTTGGTTTTGTTATTTGGCTTTTATTTTTGTATTACGTTTTTCCCAGCCCTAATAAAAGCTGTGGTTTTTGTTATCTCCCGTCTGTTGAGTCCTGCATTTTGGGTCCACCAACTCTACCTGCCACACTTCCGGTCTCCGTGACAGTTACAGTGTGGAGTTTCTTGTTAGTGTCTGCTGCATTCAAAGTGAGAACATTGCCAGGTCACAGACCAGGAAGCAGTTAGTCTTTAACTCAGTGTGTCGACATGCACTTAAATAACCGGATTAGTCTTTTTTTTGCAATAACATGAATTTTTAAATATCAGGACCCTGACTTCTCAAGTGTTTGAAAAGAGATTAGAGAAACCTGATTTCAGCAGCTAGAAAGCTGATCATGTACATGCCTTATTTGATTTCTAAATTGAGTACATAAAGGGCAAGCTAAAACAAATGCCATTAAATTCCTGTTGGTTAAATACGTTTCCACTGATAGTTTATTTGTAAAATTCAGTTGAAAGGAAACAATGTATCATATCGATACTTCTGTTAAAATAAGTTGCAAATGCATCCAAAATCACATTAGTCCTGGCCTAGTATATGCCATTTTATAATGTTCATATTTCTGCATTGCAAATAAATAAAGTACTGTGCAAATGTCTTGAGTCACCCACCATTTCTGTATATTTTGCTAGGAAAATGAGAAATAGGTGCTTTGATTTATTGAAACATGTGCAAACATACATGGAAATACAGTATTTAAAGAGGTTTTACAATTCTAAAAGCTTGAAAGTAAATATTTGGTATCAACACCTTTATTCTTCAACACAGCTTAACTCTCTTAGGCAGCTTTCTGGTGATTTCTTTAAGTAGTGTTCAGGAATAGTTCACCAGGTTTCTTAAAGGACATTCAGAGCCCTTCTTTGGATGTTTGCTGCCTTTTGTTCTGTTCTCTGTCAAGATGATGACACAGTGCTTCAATAATGTTGAGATCTGAGCTCTGGGGAGACCAATCCATGACTGATAGTGTTCCATAGTGTTTTTCTATCCAGGTATGCTTTTACTACATTGGCAGTATGTTTGGGATCTTTGTCTTGCTGAAAAATGAAGCCGTTGCCAATCAGATGGTGGATCAAATTCTGACAGTACTTTTCTATGTTCATAATTTCATCAGTTTTGAAAAGATCGCCAAAACCACTGGCTGAAATACAGCCCCAAACCATGACTGCGCCTCCACCATGTTTTACAGATGCCTGTAGTCACTCCCTGTTGTCCCACTCTCCTGACCTCCTCCGTACATATTGATGGTGATTTCAATTGAAAATTTAAACTTTTGATTCATCACTCCATAAGATCTTTTGCCACTGGTTTTCAGTACAGTGCTTGTGTAATTTGTCATACCTCATCCTTTCCCCCCTGTTTTTCTTCCTAAAGAATGGCTTTTTGACAGCTGTTATGTGTAGACATAACACTGGTTCATCTGTTGAGTTAAGTGCTATTGCACAGCATTGTATGTTGCTCACTTTCCTGTGTGGTCTGACATAATGCAAGATGTGCAAATTTTGGTGCACACCCATTCACCCACAGCCTGGATGCACTTTCTGAAGTTTGTTATGCACTATTTACATTTCTATTTCTCCTGAAGCCTTAATATTTACTCTGCACACTGAGAGTAGAATAAGGTTTTGTTTACAGTACTGTAATGATGGAGGGAGGGAACAAGAGTTTGATGTTGGACTCTCAATATTTTGACATCAGTCATCCATGTTGATAACATGGGTAGAGAGTTGAGGATGACCCTACTCTTTAACATTATCGACTTCTGCCCACCCCTTTCCCTCCTGCCGGGAAGCCCCTGTTCAGCTTCACCCTCCCAAGCTGTTCATTAACAGGAGCTGGTTGGCGTCCTGCTTGCTAATCAAGCTGGATTGGAGAGCTTGGCTAATTAGCCGACATCACTGTGCTGACCCCCTGTGCTTCTGTTTTCATTACTATCTCTTGGCTGCTTTGAGTCTTTTGATCAGCCCTCTGGTCTGTGTCTTTTTTTATCCATGGCCTCGTATGCAAATCTGCCTCACACTTCTAAAGGGCAAATGCTAAAATGTTTTTAGAGATTTGAGGTTATATTAAAGAATAACACAGAACACTAATTAAAAACAATTAAAGAACACCTTTCAATTTTTTCTGTTAGATTTTACATCCATACCATAGGAAAAGCTGGCTTTTGATTAAAAACTTGGACTAAAAAGATAAAAGTGTGTGTTTTATGCACATTAGTAATATTCATGCACCTTCTCCTTTTAAGAAAGAATGAAACTGATGTTAAAATAATTGTCTTTGTCTCCTGTTTTCTGCTTTGCACATTAATACAGTGCAGTCTGACTGGGATGTGCTCTGTTAATGTGTCTCTGTTGTTGTTTTTAAGAGAATCTCAAATTGTGCCCATCCTTTTTTTAACACCTCCACTGGTGCACACATGTTGTCACAAACTGTGCAGACATGTCCCTCAATAGCTTGTGGAATTGGACATACCAAACTGGAAATAATACTATCTAAACCTTTAATCAGAGAATAATATGAATCTAATTCATTTCTGCTGATGTAAAATTACTCTGTCTGTGCATAGGACATCTGGGAAATCCTGTTGGCCCTCATATTACCAAGGGGCATTCTTCGTACTACAACATCCAGTCAACACGTAACACCACCTGGCTGTGGGCTGCCATTATGCCCTTCTTGTGTTGAGTCTAGTGATTAAGTTCATCATTGCTTTTCAGTGTTACACTCTGCTTCCCCTGCTGTTCTGGCAAAGCAGCGCCACCCAGTCTGTCTTGAATTTCTCATTAAGGCCCAATTAGGCTGTAATAGGGGATAGAAGCCACAGGAGTAAACCCTTCTATCCTGCAGCTCTCAGAAAGAATGTGTTAATGGACAGCCTAGTGTGTGCAGTGATGTGTAGTCAGGTACACTCATTTACAGGTTTCATTTTCTGCACCATTACAGCTTGCCCTAGTGAATCTTTAAATGGAACTTTGCAAATCAGGCACAGCAGACAGTGTAAACCTACCAGACTGGATGCTGATACCAGTCTGTTTTGGCTTATGTGTTTAGCTAAAGGTGGTTCAACATCAGATATATATTTATTTATAGCACATAACAGTCAGCATCATTCATCCATTAGCCTTGCTCTTTGGCATGGTCTTAGAGATGGAAGTGTTTTCCATTTGCTTAACTTTTGCAATGACATTTTGTGCAGACTAACTACTGGATGTATGGTATCTGCATCAAATTTAATACACATATTAATTTACTTCTCAATGTTGTAATAACTTATGGTGACTCTGCTATCATCAGGTAGAAGTGTAAATTAAATCAAATTTTTTTGGTTTATTACAAAGTCCATCCATCCATTTTCTTCCACTTATCCAATTCAGGGTCACGGGGGTTGGGGGGCTGGAGCTTATCCCAGCTGCCATAGGGCGAGAGGCGGGGTACACTCTGGACAGGTTGCCAGTCTGTCACAAGGCTAAACCAGAGAGACAGACAACTATTCACACTCACAGCCAATTTAGAATCACCAGTTAACCTAACCCCACATGTCTTTGGACTGTGGGAGGAAGCCAGAGTACCCGGAGAGAATCCACACAGACACAGAGAAAGGCCCCGGCCAGGTGTTGGATTTGAATCCCGGACCTTCTTGCTGTGAAGCAACAGTGCTAACGACCGCACCACTGTGCTTATTACAAAATACCTGCAAAATTGATAATAAATCCCTCAGTGGTACTTTTAACATGCTCGCATGTTAAATTAGTAAACGGAAAATAGTAACCTAATACTAGTAACCTAATACTAGTAGCCTATTATTAGGTTATTGTTTACATATAGTAGCCTAACATCATCATAAGTGCATCCAGTTGTGAGAATGATAGGCCAAAGTTCAGTTTTGCACAGCTTATAGCTTGTTTGCAGCTGCAGTTGATGACTTTTGTTTTAAATTTTTTATATTTATATTTATAAAATAATCATAAAAGCAATATTCATTCAGCAAATTAAATTACTTGTAGATAAAGAAACACATCTACACTTTTATAAATGTGTTGTCTGTAGCACTGGTTTGCCACTTCTTAAACCATTTTCATTTGCTGCAGCTCTAAACTTTTCTAGAAATGGAGGTAAAAGTGCTCGAGCAGTCGGATTGGACATTAAACAGTTTTTAACCTGCCAGCTCCCTAGTACAAAGTACTAACTTGTACAAACCTGTAATCATTTGTCTTTTTGTTCTGAGTGTTTTCCATTATCTGGGACCATTAAGCCATGGTTCACCCTTTGAAAAGCTGATGTGAAAATACACGATTCATCTGCAGCCGAATGTTTGTCCTGGTTGCCATCACTCATTCATGTCGTAGATGAGGAAATAAAGCAAAGGGGGGAAACAAGAGGATTATCCTTCAGGATCAGCTGTGTGTGGGTGGATGTGAGTAAGTACTGCAAGCGCAGGCTCTCTCTCTCTTTCAGTCTCTCCACTTATGTCTGTTAACCCCTCTGTTATCCTTGTGTGTCCTTGGTTAACATACTGACTACTGACCTGTAGTCACCGTGGTGGGGGATACTAAGTATATGTCCTGCGTGTGCGTTTGTAAATATATGAAAACAATAACTTTGCAAAAGATTTTTTATATTTTGGTGATCATAGTGCCATTACTAAAAGAGAACAGATGTATGTATGATTTGGATGTGTATGCTGTCGAGGTTACAAAGCTTCTGTTTCACATTTGCTGTCAAAGCTACATACGAGTCATGTTGTTTTTTACACCCCAATACATTCTTAATTTCTCCATACTTGACTGTTTTGCAGTCAAGTATGGATTTTGTTAATGTTTGCTGGGGCTGTGAGGTGTTAGTCACACCAAAGTAAGTCACCCAAGGTGATAGACATTTAGAACAAACTTACCAAACTGTGATTTTCCATTTCAGAAATAAAAAACAATTTAAATTGGTAAGTGTCCGATAGATGTGAAAAAGCAAAACAAAACAAGTGTAAATTAACCCTTTAACATGTAATTTTCATGTTAATCAGAATTTAATATTTGCTGTTTTAGATAAATATGAAATATGTCTGGACAAATTTAGCACTTACAGGAGTATAGCCTATTTCTGCAAGGTCTAAAAAGGAAGCATTTCTCTTAGTCCAGTAATGGTGTAAAGCCTCAATAGGCTGATATGCAAGAAAGTGGCAAGGCAATCTCACGAGGAGCCTGAATGAGTCTCTGTTGCATTAGTCCAGAGGCCAGTGTCAAACTAACTGAAATGACATTGATCACTGTGGCGCCTCACTGCGTGATACTGTCAGCTCTCACTGAGATACGGGTCACGCTTCTCCTTTTACTGATGATTTATTTCTCCTGGTTCAGGCTCCTTTCATTCGTTCTACATTTGACACCATATTTTTCATGATAGAAAAAAAATAGGAGGGATATTCTCAGGACTGGTACTTTATTCATAGGATAAGAGAAGCTTTCCTGGTTCCAGGGAATATATATATACAGTGAAAAAATTTAATAAAGAATAGCCTGGATAGTGTTATTAAACCAAATCAACTTAAAGTGAATTCTAAGTGAAATACATTTACAGTACAGCACAAATTGAGAATGAGCAAGAAAGCACTTTGAATGGGTGCTTGGAAAAATGGCAATCTTCCAGATTTCTCTCTAGCAGAGAGTGCTTCCTAAGCCTCATGTTGTATGTGTGAATTGAATGAATGTATGCAAGTGACAGGGAGCCTACCCTGTATACTGAATGTGAGTGCTGCCGTAATATTTAAAGTGACCTGTGCCTTATCACATACCCTACATATTATATCAGTAGCGATGATATGCCAGCCATATGTGTACCATATGCATCATGCTTATGTTTGCACTGGGCTCTTGCTATTTACTGCTCTGTACACAAATATATGAAACAGGGAGGTAACTGGTTCTGCTTGTTTAACAGATCATATAAAGAAAAAAGAGCTCAGACTTTACTTAACACCTGCAGATATTTACTTAAGGAGTTTGCACCCACTGCTATTTGTTTTAGTTGATATTGCATTTTCTGTTCTGAAATGGAGTGTTAAGTGAAATGGACTCGTGATTGTTGCATTACCATTTTGTTGCTTAGTTGAACTGGACTAAAAAAACAACTAAAGGAAGAATACCTTCAGTCCCACCCTGCTCAGTCTACTCACTTCACTTGACCACAATTTATAGTGTTGCAACTGTAACAGGGCTTCATTTTCTTCAGCTTTTTCTGTCCACTGAGTTAAATATTTTACCTATGGCAACTCTACTTTATCTACCTACTGTACATGTTTGCCTGTTTTGACTTGCATAAATATTACCCTTTATTCTCCACATTCCCTTATTTGAGTATCCAAATTTTCCAAAATTTGTAATGGTTGCCAGTAGGGTGAATGTCGATGAGGCTCTGATAAAAATGATGGATGCTGCATTTACTTGAAAGGCAGGAAGGGATGAGGAAATGCAAACAGTGGTCCAGTGTTCATGAATGACAAATGCAAATGAAGAACAATAGCTGGGATGTTGGTAGTGATGTCATATTAGTTCTGTCTTACAACACTAGCCACATATCATAATGGATAAAATGTTTATATTGTTGCATGTTAACAAGTTTATAATTTTTTTATGAAATAATTCATAATGCAATGTGGTGACATTTGAGGGTCTATTGTATCTGTAATTGCATTAAACATGCTAATCGCTTTAAGTCATTTTAATTGACAGATTGAATTCATTCATTTAGTCATTTACCACTATCTTAAATCAAAATTAAACTCCAAGTCTTCCACTTATAAACTTTGGTGGGGCATATTCTTGAGTTTTATTTATCTAAACTTATTTTATGGCTTCAATTTTACATGATAAGAAGTTAATATATTCATGTGGCAAATGTGAATCTAGTATGTGAGCAACTCTGTGCATTGCGCCACTGTGCCAGATCAGTTTATTGCCTGTAAAATGCTTACATTACAAGAGTATTTATACTGTGGGTGAGCTGTGGGTGATAATAAAAAATCTGAAATTCAATAAATCTTAGTTTTTGGAGGTGTTTAGGCTAGTTATGCATAAGTATTTAGCTGTCCTTCGTGCATGAGCTTTTCAGCTTTTTCAGATTCTGTCATTCCAACCCATAGTATATAATTAGGAAATGTCAGAAACATTATGCAGATTTTTTTTGCACCAAATCATTTAGAGATGCACCTGTAAATTCTGGGCTTTAGTTTGACACTGATAGTTATATTTTTCCAAAGAAGGAATCAGTTCTCAGTATGGTGGTGATGAAAATATTCCACTGACATCATTAAGTTTGATAAATGCATCACACTGGTGCTTGTAAAAACTGACTGTTAAATGAACTGCTCTTGTTATTTGCAGATGCTACATCTGCGATTGTGTTGTTGTATATGACTGAAAATAACAAAGCAGAATAGAGTATGGAAGTTTGTCTTCCAAGTAGGAAAAAAGTAGTTCTACAATCTTTACAAAGCTGTGAGTCAGACTCTTCCAGCCTGTAATACCCAGTCTTACACACAGTTGTGCAGTCTTATTCTCCTCATTAAACCCTAACATTTTTCATACATTGAATGATGTAATATTTATGTAGAGAGCCTGGCGCAATTAATAGTTTTATTAGAAGAATAATGATGAATGAAAGGCTTACACATATACACACAAACAATTTACTAAGCTAGCAAAAGGCCAACAAATCAAAAGACACTGCCATATGGTGCAATTTCAGACACTTATTTTGCTACTGTAAAGGAAGACAGGAATAAGTGCCTTTTTTTTTACTGTTCATGGCAATAACAGATTTTCATTGTTTCTTTGTACCTGATGAAGGTCACTTGGACCATACCAATAAAAAATATTGGTAAGCAAGACAGTGTGCGGAGGTCATAATATATCTTTTTACAACATTTTTTTCCTCCTATGCACCTAACATTGATTCGGGTGTGCAGAGTTTGGTAAATTAATTGTGTATTCCCCCAAAAATACTTTTTTATTTGGGTCAGTCTTTTAGTTTGCGATTATTCCTAGAAATACTGTGTTGTAGTATAGTGTCATGGAAAATTACTAGAGTCAACTGCACTGTATTTCTTACATTGGTAGTCTTGAATTTATGAGCCCATCTATAATGACAATGACTTCATTCTCACTCACTTATGTTGTCAAAGAAGAAACAACAGTTTAATAAAAAGTTGTTGCAAATTGATTGGCTTGGCACTTCAAGTTGTACCAGAAAATAACCAGTGATTGGAGTCTATTGAGTCTGTTCAGCAATGTATTCTCTCCTGAGTGATTCCGCTGAGGTAGTAGGTTGATTCCATTTGGCCTTCAGTAACATGTGTAAGTGTCTGATGATGAAGGATGCCTTTTTAATGCAGTGCCATTTGAGGGCCTGAAGATGATGGGCACCCAGTGCTGACTTGCGCACAGAGATTTCTCCAAATTCTTGGAAACTTTTGATGATAATATATATTGTAGATAATGAGATATTCAAAGTTTTCACAATTTTGCGTTGAGGAAGATTATTCTGAAATTGTTCCGCTGCATTTTTAGATGCAGTGTTTTGCATCTACAAATGCTTGTTTCAGTATTTAAGTTGCAGTTGGCCATTTTGGATTTAAATACATTTATTGTGATTAATTGCTCTTTGTGTGTCCAGTGTTTAAGTAAAATGAAGAGCTTATGTTCTTATACATGACACTCAATAGTTGTAACCCATGTATTTTCTTTTGGTCCTTGCAGGATCCCAGAACTAAGCATAAGTTTAAGATCCACACCTTTGGGAGCCCCACCTTCTGCGATCACTGTGGCTCTCTGCTCTATGGCCTCATCCACCAGGGCATGAAGTGTGACTGTGAGTAATTAAGTTTAATCTGTAAAAATAAATTTTATGGTGTTGTCTGTGTGTGTGTGTGTGTGTGTGTGTCTATATATATATATATAACATTACTTTGGACCTCTGACCTCTTCTTCAAGGTCAAATAAGGTCAAACTTTCTTAAAATGTCTTTTATCTTTAAAACTATGCTTCAAATTCTACTGCCTTTGTTTGTATTGGCAACATTAAGGAAATGATACTGGTATATAGGGATTCTAAATATCACATTATAGTTTGAATCCTAATGTCAATTTTGACCTCTGACTTTACTTTTACATTTCACATCTGCCTTTCTTTCAAGTTGACCCTAAAATATGTTACAGTATATCTTTAAAGAAAATATTGCCAAAGAAAGAGAGTTTTCTAGGTTAACAATGCTTTCATAGACGAACATGTGTGACTCTACACTGATTATGTTGTAGTTTAGAGCCATTTTGTCAGCATGACTCATATATATGGGGATCTGTTCCCCTCCTCCTGACTTTCACTCATTAAAATTAGACATTGTCCCTCTTCAGCGTGTGGCTATGTTTGCTGCACCTTCATAATAAGCCTCATCTCAAAGCTTTATCCTCATATCAGAGTCTTTATTAATATTCCTTCCTTAGTTGTCTTCCCTTTAATCTTGCATTAGTGGATTAAGGTCTGAAAGCCTTGAGCTCCTGCATTATCCGCGGCATACTCAGAACAGCAGTTAGGCTAGTTGCTCCAGGGTGTACATAAATAGAGATGTGGAAATTATATTTTAGCAGATCAGCCACACCTCTAGCTCCACCACAGTGAGATTATACATTGGTAGTTTTAAGCACTGGTCACACAGGATTGTGGCGGGGAGATACAAACAATACAATATTCTCAAGGAGAGTTTGTTAGCTCATATTCATTTTTTTCACCTACTGACCTGATGACATGATGATGCAACCACTCTGAACTGTTCCCAATCCATGAAAGGGCAGCTCAGCTGACTGACACACATGTATTAATATGCGTCATAACCTTGTTACCTCCTCCCAAAAAATCATAATTTAATATTGTGTAGAAGAAGGTATTCTTCTATCAGGCTTCTCCAGCGGTAAATTACAGTGGGGCAAAAAAGTATTTAGTCAGCCACCAATTGTGCAAGTTCTCCCACTTAAAAAGATGAGAGAGGCCTGTAATTTTCATCATAGGTATACCTCAACTATGAGAGACAAAATGAGAAAAAAAAAATCCAGAAAATAACATTGTCTGATTTTTAAAGAATTTATTTGCAAATTATGGTGGAAAAT
>VUQS01059780.1:12710-26995 GCA_015108495.1 Heterochromis multidens | reverse complement strand
ACCTACAGGCCAGTGGCCACTCTTTCAGTGATGAGGACGTACACATCCTGGACAGGGAGGAACGCTGGTTTGAACGGGGAGTCAAGGAGGCCATTTACATGAAAAGGGAAAGACCATCTCTGAACCGAGGAGGGGGCCTAAGGGTACATCTGTCACCATCTTACAATACTGTGATTGCAGCCATTCCCCAATCTCTGTGAATGGTACTCATGGCCATTGATCAATGGTCATGACAATTTGCATACTATTGATCATGAAACTGACCAAATGGCCCATTGTTAGTCAGTGGTGCTGGTTTCGGTCATTATGCAATGTACTGTTTATAAGGTTGGGGAAGTCTGCAGTCAGCTGAGACTGAAGAAGTTACCAGAAGGTGACGAAACGTTTCTCCCACTAAACAAACGCTACGTCCAGATGAACAGATTCAACTTTTTGGGATATCTGTTTAGTACATCGGCTAAACTGCATTTATTGTGTTACTGAAGTTACTGGATGGTTTTCTAGCAATATTAGTGAAGTGGGGAGAAGCAAAGCTTTGGTCTCATCAAAAGACATCAATATCAATGAGAGAATACATTTTTTAAGCTGTTGTGATCAATTTTTTTTATTAATGTTGACCGAATTACACAACAGACAACCCACAGTAGAAACACTAGTTTTAGGGCCCTCAGATATTACTCCTTAAGAGATCAGCTATTTAAGTCTGTAATTTTTGCACTAGTATTATTATTATCACTCTTGTGTCCTGCAATACACCTGAAATCACCTGAAAACATTTAATAAGCACCATAAGCGGTGGATTTTAAGGCACTCGGTGTGCTTTATAGAATGTATAAGGTAGTTAAGTCTCAATAAAACAGTCCTAATTCCATGTGCTTTCTTTCACAATCTCATTTTCTGAGATCCAGATGATATCATGCTGTTCAAGGCATTGCCGGCTTTCATTTTACTCTTTACAGTTTTTCTGTAAGCTGAAATAAAACAGATGTGTGGCATCTCTCAGAAGCTACGATTTATTCTGCTTTCATACAGTACAGTGTGCATCTGAAGATTTAACAAAACCACTTCAACTCCCTCATTCGAGTTCCCTACTGTTCCACTGTCAGTCACACGTGCACATACACAGTGGTGGGCTCGCAGTGTGTGAATGACCCAGACATTTGGCATCTTTCACATCAGGGTGCAGTCTCTTTCTTTCCTCTCATTTTCCTCATCAAACAGAGAGAAGGGTGGGGAGAGGGAAAGAAGAAGGAGGCAGAAGGTCAGTGGAAGAGGAAGAGATGGATAGGGCCTAATGATGATCCAAAAAAAAAAAAAATAACAAAATAACAAAGACAGAGGACAAGCACTGAGGGTGGTGGAAGAAGGTGGTAGAGCAATTGAGAAGAATGGGAGGGAAAAGATTTGGGCTCAAGAAGGGAAAAATATGGTTACGCATTGAAGCAGGTGACAAGAAAGATATTATAAAAGACAGATAGAGGAGAAATGTAGAGAACAGAAACAAAGTGAGAGGTTCTTTTCCTTTATCTTTCGAGAGCAAAACAAAACAAAAAAAACAACAACAACAACAACAACAAAAAAGGTATTCTATTCAAGTGAAGCCTCCTTCTGTTCTTGTCATATATTATATTTTCTCCCATCTATCCTTCATATTGTTATTGTTTTTATACAGTCACAAGGAAAGAACTGTATTAGTAAATCAATAAATACAATAATCATTTCATCTCATCAATTAGACAATTAGTATCTGTAGTAACAGTTTAGTTAAAATGACAAAAAAGAAAAATGTTTGTTTTAAAGAGACAGAAGTAGAGATTGTGGATACTTAAATATTCCTGACTGAAGTGGATGAATGATTAGGAATGTTAATGGAAATGGAGTGATGAAATATTCCTTGTCTACCCTTCTTGTTACCATTTTGTGATAAGAAACCCTTTAAAAAGGTTTAGAAGTTATAACAAATAACCAGTTAAGACTTCTGAAATAATGTCTTTTGGAAAGACAAGACCAAAGTGAAAAAATATTTAGTCATAATGTACAGCACCACATTTGGTGAAAACCAAATAGTATATCAGCACAAACACCTCAAACCAATTTTAAAGCATGGTAGTGGAGGGTGATGATTTGGGCTTGTTTAGCAGCAATAGGACCTGGGCACCTTGTAGTCAACCATGAACTCCTCTGTATATCAAAGTATTCTAGAGTCAAATATGAAGCCACCTGTCCAACAGCTAAAGCTTGGCCCAAATTGGGTCATGCAAAAGGACAATGATAAAGTGGGTCTACAAGCTATGGATTCATGGGGTGTATTTAGTTCTTCCTAGGATGCAGAGAGTCCTTAGAATACTTTCTTTTTCACAGGACTGTATGTACATGGAAATATTTAATCAGCTAATCACATGGCAGCAGCTCAATGCATTTAGGTAGACGTGGTGGGAGAAAGGTGATTTAAGTGACTTTGAACGTGATGTGGTTGTTGGTGCCAGATGAGCTGGTCTGAGTATTTCAGAAACTGCTGATCTACCTAAAGTTGTCATGAAGTGAGAAATTATAGACTAAAAGTATTGGTACAGCTGCCTCAGTCTCCTCCTAAAATTCTTCTAGAAGTCTTCCATTCTCCCCCTCCCTCTCTATTCTCTCCCATTATAGCAGTGACTTCAGGTGTGTGCAGGGGGTTGGGCCTTGTAATTAACCAGTCATCTACTTCTGCCGCATCTACATCTCCATGCCCTGAGATTTTAGACTGATTTAATGTTTTTCTTGTTCCAGCATATTAGCAGTTTGCTATATTGGTGAAATCCCATTCCAACCTGCCTTTCCCTTTTTTCCAGTTTTGCCTGCCTGGCCGGGGCCAGGCGGGGCAGGCAAAAATGCCAGCTCCAGCCCCTGATTCACTCATGCCCACACTAAGCTCAATCTCAGTTTCCCCTGAAACTAAATCTAAAACTTACTTACTGGCATCCCTCTCCTAATCAGAAAAATACTCTAACTCCCAGCTCTCTCCCGATGGACAATCAACTCTCACACTCATCCTAGTCTCCTTACCTAAGATACTGGTAATTCATCCATCCATTTATTCTCTTATCCAGTTCAGGGTCATGGGGGGGCTGGAGCCTATCCCATAGCCATAGGACCTAACCTAACCCCTCTAACTGCAGGTCTTTGAACTGTGGGAGAAACCCACGCAAACACGGGGAGAAGATGCAAACTCCACACAGAAAGGCACCGGCCAGATGGTGGAGTCAAACCCAGGACCTTCTTGCTGTGAGGCAACAGTGCTAACCACCGCTCCACCGCGCCACCCGATACTGGTAATAGTCTAATAAAATTTCTTCTCTGTGTTCTACATCTTACTTCTGGTTCAGTAATGACAAAAAACTACCAGACTGTAAACATGTTTATTTCTGCCCTAATACCAGCTTCAAGAAGCCATTTAAAGAACTGCATTTTTTTGGCCCTTCTTTGATGGTTTAATTTTTCAAGGCCAGGGGTTGAAAAATCTGTGTGGATTAGGGAGAAGTATCTCTTTAATGATAGTATAATTACCATCCAATTTGATAAAAAAAAAATACAATGATACAACTTAAAAATGCTCAGCTCAGTTAAAGGAACTGGATAACACCTAATATGTAAATTCCATGCTGGTTTCCACAATGCAATGTGTTTTCTTTTGGCTGTGGAGGTGTAAATTTCACAAATAAACACAAACACAGGAACACACAACTAGGGTTTAAGAGGACAACAATTCCCAGCTTTGAAGAGAGTTTTTCACAGCTTTCTGAAGAGGCAGCCAGTATATTTGAGCTTCTTTAGTGTGGGAGATGAAATCTGGACATTCATTAACGCTGCTTCAAAGATACTGCACCAGTCACATACTCATTTTTAGAATCCTACTTCTGCTTCGTGTACATCAGAATGTGATTATGGTGCCTTGTGGCTGTAAACAACGCACTGAACAGGGAATCAATGCTGAGAAGATGAAGAGGCTGAGTTACTGCATTTGAAAACTGTAGCTTAAGAGAAATGACAGGATATCACACTAACTTTGCCTGTGCAATTTCTCTGAGACAGACAGACAGACAGACAGACAGATCAATAGATAGTGTTTCAGATCATCAAACAAATTTTAATATTAGACAAAGATAACCCGAGTAAATACAAAATGCAGTTTTTAAATGGGGATTTTCGTTATTAAAGAAAAAGACCCTGACCCTGTGTGAAAAAGTAATTGCCCCCTAAATCTAATAGATGGTTGTGCCACACTTGGCAGCAAGAACTGAAATCAAGCATTTGCAAGAACTGGCAATGAGTTTATCACATCACTGTGGAGGAATTTTGGCCCACTCTTCTTTGCAAAATATAATTCAGCAGTTTTAATTCAGCCACATTGGAGGGTTTCAAGCATGAACGGCCTGTTTAAGGCTCACCACCTGCAGGAGGTGCTGTAGGGGTCAGGTGCAATGTCTGTCAGGCAGCAGTCAAGGGGAAAGGTCTTGGCAGTCTGATCCCCAGCTTGATACTGGCTCTTGAGACATGGAACATCACCTCTCTGGTGGTGATGGAGCCTGAGCTAGTTTGTGAGGTTGAGTGATATTGACTATAGTCGAGCTCACCTCAACACATGGCTTGGGCTCTGGAACCAGTCTCCTGCAAAAGGGCTGGACTTTGCCCCATTTTGGAGTTGCCCTCAGAAAGAGGCAGCTGGCAGGGGTGGGTTTTCTTATATCCCCCCGGCTCACTGCCTCTACATTGGGGTTTTCCCTGTGGACGAGAGGGTTGCTTCCCTGTGCCTGTATCAACTGAACATGAGTGGTGTTCTGTTACTGGACTTATGTGGTAACCACAGTTTGTCTATAATGAGCATCATGTTTGAGTATAAAGGTGTTCATAAGTGCAAGAGGCACCAGGACACCCTAGGTCACAGGTCGATGATCGATTTTGTATTTGTTTCACCAGATCTGCGGCCACATGTCTTGGACACTTGGGTGAAGAGAGGAGCTGAGTTGTCATGACCTGATGGCAAGTTGGTTCAGGTGGCTGGGGAGAGTGCTGGACAGGCCTGATGTGCCCAAACATATACTGAGAGTCCCCAGTCCACAAGATCTTCAATTCCCACCTCCAGCAGAACTTAAAAAGCATTCTAAACGAGGCTGGAGACATTGAGTTGGAATGGACAGAGCTGCAGCTGCAAGGTGGTTGGTGCCTGTCATTCCCACATTAAAAATTCTCTAATTCCTATCATAATTCCTGAAACAGATGGTGGACACTGGCGGTGAAGGGAGGCATCAAACTGAAGGAGTTCTATCGGGCTTGGTTAGCCTGTGGGACTCCAGAGGCAGTTGTCAGGTACTGGCAGGCCAAGCACAGTGCACCTCTGGCAGTGGCTGAAGCAAAAACTCGGATTTGGTGTTTGGTGAGGCATTTGAACAACACTTTTGGTTGGCCTTGAAGCAATTCTGGCAAACCATCAGGTGGCTCAGGAGAGGAAAGCGGTGTTCTGTACACACAGTGTATAGTTCGGGTAGGGTGATGCTGTCTTCTACAGTCAGGCATTGGAAGGAAAACTTCAAGGATCTACTCAATCCTACTGATGCATCTTCTGTAGAGGAAGCAGACTCTGGGGATGAGGGGAATGACTCAACCATCACTAGGGGTGAGGTCACTGAGGTTGTTAAACAACTCATTGGTGGCCACTGGAGTGGATGACATTCACCCTGAGCTCCTTAATACCCTGGATGTTGTAGGACTATCTTGGTTGACATACCTCTACAGTGGAGATCTGTGGCAGTGCCTCTGGATTGGCAGAGTGGGAGGGTGGTTCCCATCTTTAATAAGGGGGACCAGAGGGTGTGCTCCAATTGCTCACACCTCCCTGGGAACGTCTACATCAGGATACTTGACAGGAGAGTCCATCCATTAGTCAAACCTCAGGTTCAGAAGGAACAATGCAGTTTTCATCCTGATCATGGACCAGGATGATTAGGATTGTGAACCAAGACGATCATGCCAGCCAGTCTACATTTGCTTCGTGATCTTGGAGAAGCATTTGACCGCATCCCCCCAGGGGATCTGGGAGGTGCTTTGGGAGTATGGTATCTGGCCCTTTACTACAAGCCATTTGGTCCCTGTACAACCGCAGTGAGAGCTTGGTCCGCATTGCCGTCATTGTTTATCAGATGGTGGCCTCCAGCTTGTACTGGAGGGGTTTGCAGTCGAGTGTGAAATGGGGGGAATGAGAATTAGCACCTCCAAGTCTGAGACCATGGTTCTCAGCTAGAAATGGGTGGAGTGCCCACTACAGCGATTTTCAATTACACTAACAGGCCCAAAGTCACAAAAAAAATACCCCCATACCTTTACACCACTACCACCAGCCTGAACCACTGCCACAAGGCAGGATCAATCCATGCTTTTATATTGTTCATACCAAGTCCTGACCCTAACATTAGCTGACTGGAATAGCACCCAGTGTGGTATTCTGCTGCTATAGCCCATCTGCTTCAAGGTTCGACGAGATGCTCTTCTGCATAACTTGGTTGTAACAACTGGTTATTTGAGTTACTTTCCTATTGGCTTGTAGTCTGGCCATTCTCCTCTGACCTCTGGCATCAACAAAAACGAGCCATTCTCTACCCAGGGAAAATTCCAGTAGATCAGCAGTTTCTAAAATACCCAGACCAGCCTGTCTGGCACCAACAATCACGACACCTTCAAAGTCACTTAAATCACCTTTCTTCCCCATTCTGATGCTCAATTTGAACTTCAGCAGGTCGTCTTGACCATATCTACATACCTAAATGCTTTGGGTTGCTGCCATGTGATTGGCTGATTACATATTTGCATTAATGAGCATTTGAACAGGTGTACCTACTGAGGTTGCTCGTGAGTGTATATTGTCTTCCCAGAACAACAATGTGAAGTTAATCTAAGGTGATGTACTGACTAAATCACTCCCCACCTTTGGCAAGTTGCTGATCGTCTAGGTCAAGATAGATGTGCACACCCTGCTTGCTTCCATTCGCACACATTTGCACACACATGTACACAGCTTCAGGTGACAGAGATTAATAGCCTTACAGAGTGACAGAGTAACTTCCACTTCCTTTGTGTCACTGTCAGTCCCCAGCTGCATGCGTGTCACAGTGTCTGTATGTGTGTGAAGCCATTATTAGAAGTATAATTGCAGAGACATTTAAAGTGTTTCTCCTCAAGGACTGTGCCGGCATCCAATAAAGTTTTCATACCTCAGGAGAGATGGCAAGGGAGTGGAGAGAGCGACAGAGCGGACAGGAGGAAGAAGGAGAGCGAGTATAAAACAAAAAGACAGAGCAGCTGCAGGTGTATTGCAAGGTGCAGTTAGCCGCAGGCTGTACTCTAGCATTGTGTTGTATTTTTCTCTTCATATTTATATTTTTCTTCTATCCCATTTTCTTTTTTTTTTATTTTGGCTCCCTGAATTATGCTGTACAAGAAGATGTGCATTCCAGGTGCACATTATTGTAACTCACTGAGAAATTTGAATATTGAGCAGCCAAAATAATACTTTTGTTTATATACCAGCAGAAAGAAGAAAAAGAAGAAATCTATGCAATCTATATATCCTTTTAATTAAATGGGATTTTAATTAGTAAGTATTTCAACCAAAATTACAAAATTACATTTCTGCAAGTTGAATTTGCTGTCAAACCAGCTATATACCATAAACAACAGAACTGATAAGAGGAATGGGATTACACAGGACGTACAACATCAGCCAATTTGACATGCAGAAGACACAGCAGTCACTCAATGGAAAACACTTAGAGGGCAAGTTTTAGTCCAGCTTGTTGGTAAAATCACCATACATTGGATGAACACCTTTAGCTGGTATATGTGTTTTGAAGAACTGAAGGAAAGCGTGAAACTTGTATTTGTGTATTTGGTATTTCACCAACCAGCAAAGATTCTTGCAAAACTTTAACTGCTTTAAGGCAACAGCTCTATCACGAACAACAGTGAAGAGCTTGGCTGTGAAGCATTTATGAAGCATCACTTTAATGTATTTTTACTGTTTAGAGTTAAATATGAAATTACAGCAGTGTGAAGGTTAAGAGATGGAGAGGAAAAGTGAAGGCAGAGGAGATGAGGGAAGGTGATTACTGGTGCAGTGAATCTCTGAGGATAAAGGGTTTTTATTAAAAACAGATGAGAAGAATGCATGACAACTACTCTACCTCACATTGCTTCTCTTCACTTTTCAGTATCTCTCGCTACCCTCTCTCTCTTTCTATCTCTTCCTTGCCTCTCAGTCTGCCACCCACCTCTGGGATTTACATGTCATATTGAGACCGGATAGACTGTACCTGAGAAGTTTACTCAACTAAACAGCTCAAAGTACAGCTTGTCCATTTAGATGAGATGGTGTGAGAGTGGGAAAGACACAATGCCTCCATCTGTCTGTCCGACTCTGCCTCTTCTCTGCAAGCTTTGTTTTTTTTTGTTTATAATGGTTGAGTTAGATTTCTGCTGTGAATCTTTGCAGAGCCTACAATGTAACCTACGTAGGTGGCCGACATCATTGCCAGCATTCATGCTTGTGCATGGTGTTAATTACCTTGTAGTCATGTCCCAGTGGTTTAATGATGTGCCAGCCATGATAGAAACAAATAAAATCCTGGGACTTTTTTCCCTCCCGGACCCCCACTTTTTGTTGGAGTCAGTTTTTTTTTTTTTTTTTTCTTTTCTTTTCTTTTGTCTAGTTTTGTATTTTTCAGTGGCAAACATATTTGTCCCTTAAGTTTTTCCACTTCTTTGTACTTTCCCTCATTCCCATAGTTACATATGTGAGTCTTTATATTGAGGCTATGATTATTAATCTGGCATTGATCCATTCAAAAATTGCAGTGAAAAAGTAGCCGGAAATGCACAGGAGGAATCCGTGGTACTGAACAGGCCAATCGCAATAGTTGCGGGCTGCGTCAATGCAATGTGTAATAACATTTACAGGGAGGTGCACATCAGGTTATGTCATAGGGTTTCAGAGGGGTTTGCGCGTAGATTTAACACAGAAGCATAATTCTCCTATAATTCTTACTCATGGGAAACTTGTGTAAAATGCCTCCTTTGAAACTTTCCCACATCTTCTACAACAAAAAAGTATTCCATCACCAAATTCTTTAAGGTCCCCATAACCAAGACAGAGCTCATCATGAAGGTTTTAAAGAATGGAAAATTGCTGACAAAACAGATACATTGTAGGAACAACCAGCTTATTTCTAAAAAAAATAGCAGAAAGCACTTCTAGTAATTCCCACTCATTCAAGGGTTTATTTTTGCTTTTTTCCACATTGAAAGACATCAAAAGTATGAAATAACAGATATAGAAGATGAATGATATCTTCTTGGAATTCCCTCAAGCAGTTTCACAAGATAGTCACCTGGAAAGCTTTTCCAACAGTCTGTCAGGTGCTGCCAACATCTATTGATATCGAGCCATCCATTTTCTTGATCTCTTATCCAAACAGGGCCATTATTTAACTAAAAACACCTACTATTATGTATATTATACTAATAGTCTTTATGTTAATACTGCAGTATTTTTACATTGTGTTATTGGTACTTTAAACTAACTCTAAAAAAGAAAGTAATGGCAAAGAGCACTTGCTTCAGTACTTCTTTCTAATTTGCACTATACTTTGTGGTTATTTGTGTGTGGTAGAACGCAAACACAAATGCACTCAAAGAAGTTTTGTTCCACAAGAAAGCCACTGCAACATCAGAGCTACATTTTCAAAAACAGCCATTATGAATAAGCCAATATGTTGGTGAATATGCTGATTTGCATTGTAGATACATGAGGATTTGTCTCAGGATGCCTGTGGCGACAGGTTATGTGTCGTGAGGAAGAGGGCCATTATTATCATTCATTCACATTCCTGGATTGTCATAACTACTCAGGTCTATTAGACTGCATGGTGCATGTATTTAAAAATTTTCTCTTTTGTTTCTTGTCTCTGTTCATTCATCCTGGTGTTTTAATGAGGCATCTATAGACGGAGGTTTACTAGAATTCAACAAAGTAATGGTAAACATATCATCCCTCATGAATGATGCAGTTTCCTTCCAAGATAATGGCAAATTCATAATTTAATGTTGTCCAGGTCTTCTGCTGAAAAATGTTTCAAAAACACTGGATGCTGAAGTGAGATGAGTCATTTATCTAATCTGATGTATCTGTTTTGTCTATGTGAGCTATTGCAGACATATAAAAATAAATGGATGCAGATCCTTCACAGATGAGGTCAAAAAAATAGAAAAGAGCTTTCAGAAATTATAACTTAATTGCCTTGGATTGTGTCTGCCAGTCTGTCTATCTATCAACAGTGATGCAGCAGATATCCCCGTCATCACTGAGAGCTTTTTGTTTCTGAGCAGCTTTTTCATTACATGCTGCTGCTGCTGCTGCTGCTGGAGTGGTGGGGATGTGATGGCATGTTGTCCCAACATTCCTGCTGCCTCTTTCTTCCCATCAAAAAACTCATCTGAACATGAATAAAGGGTACCATTTCAAACAGACATTGACTTTTTTCTTTTAAAAATATGTTTTTAAAAAATATTCCGGACCAGCTATCCTCTTGTCTGAAGGTCTAACTGCTTGAAAATTATTTATGAAAATACATTTTTCATATTTAGAATTTTTATTTAATTCTTTATTAAAACTTTATTCATTACATAAGCATTCTCAGCATTAACAAGGTGGAATATAAGTTTAGGTCATTTGCCTCTTTTTGGTCATGTCAGTAAGTTTATATTTAATAAGTGTGTGCACTAGACTGCATGAATGAGCTTGTATGTGTGCACATACATTGATCAGGCATAACATTATGAGCACTGACAGGTGACATGAATAACACTGATTATCTCTTTATCATGGCTCCTGTTAGTGGGTGGGATATATTAGGGAGTAAGTGCACATTTTGTCCTCAAAGTTGATGTTAGAAGCAGGAAAAATGGGCAAGTGTGAGGATTTCAGTTAGTTTGACAAGGGCCAAATTGTGATGGCTAGACGACTGAGTCAGAGCATCTCCAAAACTGCAGCTCTTGTGGGGTGTTCCCGGTCTGCAGTGGTCAGTATTTATCAAAAGTGGTCCAAGGAAGGAACAGTGGTGAACCAGCGACAGGGTCATGGGTGGCCAAAGCTAATCGATGCACGTGTGGTCTGATTTAACAGACGAGTTACTGTAGCTCAAAATTGCCGAACAATTTTATGCTGGTTCTGATAGAAAGGTGTCAGAATACACAGTGCATCACAGTTTGCTGTATACAGGGCTTCATAGCCGCAGACCAGTCAGGGTGCTCATGCTAACCCCTGTCCACCGCTGAAAGTGGGTTAGCGCCAACAATGGGCACGTGAGCATCAGAACTGGACCACGGAGCAATAGAAGAAGGTGACCTGGTCTGATGAATCACGTTTTCCTTTACATCATGTAGATGGCCGGGTGTGTGTGCGTCACTTACCCGGGGAATATCTGGCACCAGGATGCACTATGGGAAGAAGGCAAGCCAGAGGAGGCAGTGTGATGCTTTGGACAATGTTCTACTCGGAAACCTTGGGTCCTGCCATCCATGTGGATGTTACATTGACACGTACCACCTACCTAAGCATTGTTGCAGACCATCTACACCCTTTCATTGAAACAGTATTCCCTGATGGCTGTGGCCTCTTTCAGCAGGATAATTCACCCTGTCACAAAATAAAAATGATTCAGGAATGGTTTGAGAAGCACAACAACGAGTTTGAGGTGTTGACCAGATTCCCCAGATCTCAATCCAATCGAGCATCTGTGGGATGTGCTGGACAAACAAGTCCAATCCATGGAGGCCCCACCTCACAGCTTACAGGACTTAAAGGGCCTGTTGCTAACATCTTGGTGCCAGATACCACAGCACACCTTCAGGTCTCTAGTGGAGTCCATGCCTCGATGGGTCAGGACTGTTTTGGCAGCAAAAGGAGGACCAACACAACATTACGCAGGTGATCATAATGTTGTCCCTGATTGGTGTATTTTTACACTGGCACAAAAAGTTCAATGTATGTAAGTGTGCACTGTATACTTGAGTGTGACAGTTCTAATGTTTGAATTTTAATGTGAGAAATGTAAACATACCACAGTACATTACAGTATATTGCCTGCATACAGTCCATAAGTGAACGTCACTTTTTTTTTTTTATTTTGCCTCAGCACATCACTACAGTGGATTTTAAAATCCATCAGTCAAGATGTGACTGAAGTGCAGACTTTCAGCTTTAATTTAAGGGATTTAACAAAAGTACTATTTAGGAATTACAACCATTTTTATACATAGTCCCCCATTTTCAGAGGCTGTATTTTTTTTTTAATTTTTCACTTTCACTTATAGCTGGAGCACCTCATAGCCACACATCACATGTCACCACTGAAACAAGATGGTTTCTGCTTCTTCTGCAAGCCTATGTTGTTCAGGTTGTAGCTGGTTTGAAATCTGACATCTGTTACTTTACAACATGCGAAATTCAGAAAGTCTCTGCTATTAGGTTTGTGCTTTATGCGAGAAATGAATTTCTTACTGATTTGCTCATCACAGCATCCTGGTGCCAGAAATTAAACTAGCAGTTTAACAACATTTTTCAGTAGTTTGATGGTAGTTTAGCTACAATTGTATTTCCAAAGTGGGCCAAGTGTAGTTAACTACTGTAAAAACAATTTTGTGGCCATAAAAGGAAACCTTTTTATTTATTTATTTATTTTTTACCATTTATGGTACATAACAAGAAATACAATTTAAATTTTCTCTCAATGTGAGTTATACTTACCATTTTGAACCACTATTAAAGTCACTAGTCTGTTTCACTTTGCGTCATTTAACATTTCACACTGGCATGGCAAGTTTCCTACAGACACTGTAGAAATGTGAAAAGGTAGAAAGTTAAAAGTTAAATGTTGGCGCATCAACACCTCCAAGGTAGTGTTTTCTGGAAAGATGATAACAACTTTACCAAGAGAAAAAGTTCATTGCTGGATAGTCGATCTTCTTTGTAGGTTGTCTATATCACCCAGTCTTTCTTTCTGTGGTTGCTGGGTGATAATTGTGTTCACAAAAGACATTTAAGCTGGCAGTGAAAATATCACATCCAAATATCACACTGACCCTCAGCAGCTCTGTCATCACCTGCTGGACAACATCCTCTTTGTTCTTCACACACAGAGGACAAGGCACGGGTATAGCAGAGAAGACCAGAACTAAATGAAAGGAAGAGATAAAGGGTTTTTTTTTTTTTTTAAGAGAATAGAGTGATGGGGAAACAGGAATGGTGGAGCGAGGAAGGCAGCACATTGGTAAGATTAGTTGTTTTATTATTGTTTCTCTGATGGATCCAGAGCATCACTATAATCATTAAAAGCTCATTTGTATTTTCCCAAACTCCTCCCCCTCAGGTGATTATGATGAAAATTGTCATTCATGGGCCTATTGACCTACTAATCAACTTATTTGTCATGATCAGTAAAGTTTACTTTTTTTTGGCCCTCATAATGTGTCACCTTTGTGATGTAACATAATACATGCATGTTCCTGCAGAAATAGCATTTAGGATTTATGAACAAAAAGGTCCCTTTTGTGTCCACCAAAAGAAGATGACATTAGATAAAGATAATGTGTAATTAATTGGTTTTAAATGACACTTCTCATTTACAAGAAAGTGTTCCAAAGTATTACAACCAAGGAAACAAGTAAGTAAAGTTGATGTACGTTCACTTTGTTATATCATGTACTAATTGTGAGCATAGTTTATGCTGTTATTATTGCTGCATTTACTTATAGTCTCCAGCTGATGTGTCTGCATCTTGCTCCAGGTCCACTGTGTTCAGAACAAACGATGGCGCTGCAGCTGTAACGCTGTTGATGCAAACAATGAACAAGATGGCGGACACTGGGGAAAGTGAGCCATCAAGCTAAAGAAGTCCAGCTTGCTTGCAGGACTCTGGAGGCAGCTTATAAAAGCAGAGTGTGGCTTTGGTGGTTGGTGATGTTTTGGAGTTTTGGATAAAACTTGCAGTCAGCCATGAAGAGATACTTCAAAACTTCAGACAAGTCAGGAGGGGGAAGCGGTGCTCTATCCACTTTGTATACAGCAGGAATGGAGTGCTGCTAACCTAAACTCAGGATTCAGAGGTGGAAGGATTGTTTTGAAGATTGGACACACTTTCAATACAGAAAAAAACAAAAGTAGAGAATTTTTTTTTTTTTTTTTTTTTTTATTGGGCTCC